>JAODUH010089237.1:0-47917 GCA_027564835.1 Typhlichthys subterraneus | reverse complement strand
CCCCCCCCCCCCCCCCCCCCCCCCCCCCCCCCCCCCCACGCACACAACTCATTTAACATAGTTCAATGTGCCATGACCTACAGAAGCCCTGACCATCAACTAGCTGCCATGACTGATGAAGAAAAGCAACTAGCTGCCATGACTGATGAAGAAAAGCCAGCATATGTGTACATAATCAGTATACATACACATCATCTCAAACAGAACCACTCCATATTCCTAATCACATCTTTATAATAATAATAAAAATAAAAAAAATAAGCATAATGGCTGACAGTACAAAAGCCTTAAGTCAAGTTGAACAGCATCACAATAACATCTTCAACCGGAACATTTACTCCTGCACTCCATTCTCAACATCCATCTCATTGTCATTCTCCTTGCCGTCAGACTTTGTCTTCTCTGTCTCTTTCTGTAAATAAAGTGTTTAAGAAAAGAAAAAGTGGACAAATTAGTAGAGGACCCTTTGATTTGTCCAAGTAAACACATGGTTATTCTGCCCCCTTGTGGATATAAAGAAAAACAATTCCTCACTTTGGCATCCCTCGCTGCAAATTTCTGAAACATGTTGGCATAGAGACGCCGGTCCTTGTCATTCTGCTCCTTAATGTGTTTCTGACAGAGAGTCACCTGGCATATACAGTAGACAACATATACAATCAAGAGATCATGAACACTGACCGATATACCTGAAAGTCATCATTTTATTTAGTGTTTACCTGACTCTTTGCTGCCTTGTTGGCAGGATACAGCTGTAAGACTTGTTGAAAGTCTCCTTTGGCCCTCTCAAATTCCTTCATTGCAAACAATGCCTCTCCTCTTCTGAAGAGCGCCTTCTCATTGGATTCATCTAGCTCCAGAGCCTAAAATCATGAAATAATTAGAAGAAAAAAAAAAAACAAGCTTTGGGAAAACTCACTCAAGGCATGCACATAAAATGTGACTTGATGTTGCGCTCGGCAATGTATGTAATTAACAAATACATCAATTTGCACTGAATTTCCCAATTTTCTGTGCATGTAAATTAATTAAATGTAATCTTAAACACTAACATCACTTTGTGCAGCTTCATAAACACCACTTGATGTTGTGGCCTTGGCCTACTGAACTGATATCAATACTTTTTTGACCACTTATGTCCAATGTATTTAAGTGTTGTTAACACCAACAGCTTATCTCTCTCTTCCAGCTAATGCTTGTAATTCCCACTTCAGTGCACCTTTTGCCAGAGTTAGATTGACAGCCTATCTGACTAATCAGAAGGCGAAAGTTCCATTGAAGGAACACTCCCACCAGTGCTTAGCCAGTAGATACCTTGTCACAGTTTTCCAAAGCTAGGCTTGGCTCCAGTAGTTTGAGGAAGCACATGGCTAGGTTCAAATGAGCAGCAAGTCGCAATGCTTTGGCTTTCTTCTCATCCTCCTCTCCCAAACCAGATTCATGTTCTAGCCAGGACACAATCCTCTTGTACTGCACAGAGGCCTGCTTGTACTTCCCTTCCTAAAACACACAAAAGTTAAAGATATTGGATGAAACACAAATGCATTTAGAATACAAATTCAAAACGCAAACTATATACCTTAAAATACTGTGTTCCCTTCTCCTTAACAATGCTGCTCTGCTCCAGTTTCTCAGGCGTGTTCATCTCCCACGACTCCTTAGCCTAACAGAATAGGAATTCCAGTTAATCTATGCACGTGTGTGTGTGGGGGGGGGGTTACTGTTGAACCAACATCATGGTGTTTGCATTTAGAAATTAAGAACCTTTTCAAAAGCTGTCAACTTAATCTTGTACTGCAGCGTAGCTTCCCCAGGAATGTTGTACGTTTCATTTCCTGCATTTCCAAAGCCATACCTACAACAAAAAGGCACTAGGAATTTTTGTCCCATAATCATTAAGGAATTCTACCTTTAAATGCATGTGTTCAGTGTAGGGGTGCCCTTGATTTAGAATTGTGTCAGTCAAATCGGATTTGGCCGTTCAATAGAGATTGGACCATTCGTTACCCTGCCCCCCCTCAATAGCCTAGCATAGACTATCTGGCAATCATAAAATCCACTGACATGAGCTTCAGTGAGACGAGATGCAAGTTATGCAGTCGTCCTAATTACTTTTTTTTTATTACGTTCCTATTGATATAATAAAATATTTGGCATCTGATGACGTTCCTTTATATAATTCCTCATTGGTATGTTATCCCTGTGCTGTGCAGTTTTGTTATATCTGTGTTCTGCTATTGTAATGCACATGGGGGAAGGAAAAAAGTAATAAACAACTGCTCGACTTGAACAATCTCAGTCGACTGAAGGGGCACTGACTGATGATTCGACTTGTCAACTTTCAGAGGGCAGCCCTAGTTCAGTTCAAATTAAAATGAAAGGGCTTGTCTGAAAATATTATTCTTTAAAACAACAAATAACATGCACAGCTGTAACATTGGGAATCACCACCATGAGCATTTGGTAATTACTTAGGCTTCATGTTGAAGATGGACTCTTCTCCCTGCTCCATGGACATAATGGCTTTCTCCACACCAGTTGGAAAGCCAAGGCCCTCTCCATCACCAATCTCAAACTTAAGTTCTCTCTCGTCAAACACGCGGCCCTCATATTTACCCTCCACGGTTACTAGAATGGGAAACAAATGTTAAGAACTGTATCAAAGTAAATATGTCAGGCAGCCCTGTAGATTGAACAGCTACAGTATTCATTATTTAAATTCTGCCCTGTCAGTCAAAGTGAATTCTTTACAAGTAGTTATTTGACACTAAATCACAAAAGAGATTCTCAAATGCATTAGTCATTTTCTGGATATCAACTTATTAAAAATAAAAAATAAATAAATAAAATAAAAATAACACCGGCCACACACACACCATTGATCAAATGTATAAGCAAAACAAGTATAAAAGGTTGATACAACAATTACCTCAGCGGTCACTAGAGCCCAATGTGTTCCTTGAGTTTGTATAATATAATATAAACACATTTCTAACTACTTCAGCTAAAGACAGAACATCATACAAAGACAGAGCTAGCTCCCGTTCCTTCCACTGTTGGTGCCATGGGGCAGAGAAGTCAGTGGCTAGGTGAACTCTAAAGAGGTGGGTCCAGAGTCTCAGGTGGAAGCTGGAGACTGTAGCCATGTGGCTGGCTGTACCACTGTGGTGTTAGGTCAGAAAGAAAGAGCTGCACCGCTGAGCGACAGCGGTGCCAGTGGACCAGGTGCTGAACCAAAGTGCTCAGGCAAGGGGCTTGTGACCTGAACATTTATTTTATTCAACTTGTCTACTCAACTAGAAACAAGTAAGCAAGAACTACAATTTTGTTAAGTGTGATTACCTTCAACAGCAGCTCCTTCGTTGGGTTTGGAGTAGCCCTTGCCTTTTGTGATAATTCGACGAATTATTCCTCCATCCTCATTTTCAGTTATGTCCTCACCCCGGAACTCAAACAGCTCCACCTACAGACACGACATTCACAATCCACAGATACAAGGAAATATACAATGAAGACCGTGTAAACATTCAGCAGAAAATATGTAGGCTACATCAAACCCTGTCATATCAGTTTACCTGGAACACTAGTGTGGCATTCGGGGGTATCTTGGGTGGACTTCCCGCAGATCCATAAGCATACTCTGGTTTACAGATGAGCTGGCAAAGCTCACCTACCTTCATTGTTGCAACACCTATGTCCCATGCTTTTATCACTTGACCTATGCACGGCAAAAATAAATTACAAAACGTAGAACATATTGGCCAAGTATATAATCACGAAAAGTGAACGTGTTCTTAAATACATTAACCACTTACCTTTGCCCAGCTCAAATGAAAACTTGTCTCCTCTGTCTCTGCTTGAGTCAAATGGAGTACCATCAAGAAGCGTCCCTACATAGTGTACAAACACTTTATCACCTGTCATAGGCAACTCAGTGCCCGTACCTTCTATTTTCACCAACTGGAAAAACAAATGCCATGTATTATTAATATATATTTGGCATAAAAAACATTTTAAAAAGTACTGACTGCAACAAAACATGCTGTACTACAATTAAGCTGTTACACAGTTATAAAGTTGTAAAATTTAGATATGTGTTTTACTTTAATACATAAGAAAATGCAGATTCAAATGGTAAGAATATCTGCGCTTGCAACTTGCTCGTATTTCAGTTCCACTGGCCCTGCATTCGTTTTGCATTTGCCAGACCATTCTATAATGTGCCTAGTGAATATGGGTACGGTAACTCATGAAAGCTACCTACGGTAATAGTTACCACAGGAACCATGTAAAATTGAACAATCACAATAATCGCGACATTTTTAACGAAATAGTTTGTAACATTTGCCATGAAGGCAACATTATACGATTTAATTAACACGTGTTTTGGGATGTAAACCAGCTTTAGCAAGCATTGCCTTGTAATAACTAGTGCTACCATTAGCTTAGCTAACGTTAGCTCATACAACAGGGTAAATAAAAGCTAACCGCTCTGCTAGATGACCAGACAGTTCAAATTAACATATTTGACAAGACTGATAAATACCTTTAAAACACCCCCATCTTTCTTTCCCGTAATATCATCTCCTTCTAGTGGGATGCTTTGTTGTCCCTCGCTCATCGGTTCCTCTGCAGTCATCATGCGTTGGCTCGACCAAACCCCCTTTTGTACCTGCGCCAGCAAGCAAAGAGTACTAGTAAGGCTAGCTAACTGACTGCAACGATGGATTGCTGCACACACAAGTGAATGACTAAGGTACCGGTAGTGTGCGGTAACGGCAGTCTTTTTACTTAGTGTTACACGACTTGTAGAATATAAACAACAATATAACT
This sequence comes from Typhlichthys subterraneus, assembly GCA_027564835.1. Classification (NCBI taxonomy): domain Eukaryota; kingdom Metazoa; phylum Chordata; class Actinopteri; order Percopsiformes; family Amblyopsidae; genus Typhlichthys; species Typhlichthys subterraneus. The sequence goes on along the minus strand of JAODUH010089237.1, from coordinate 43,084 downwards.
GCTTGTGTATCGGTAACCGTATGTATACTAACTACGACGTAAATATATCACTTTTGCACACTAATTACCTTCCTATACAATAGCCGCTATGATTTGTTGATGGTGCACAAAGTCCACGTTGCTTCTCAATCTGCCATATAATAACCGTTTAAAGGAAGGGCAGAGAACTTTCCAGACAATGTGGGAGGAACCAAGACAGACGAGCAAGAGTGTGGGTGTATTATTAATATCTACGGGTGATCCGGATGGGCGGTGCAATGGGTCAATATAGCTTTACATTACAAGTGATACTGTAAAACACTCAATTATGGACAAATCGTCCTTAATTATAATTATTGTTTAATAAAAAAAAAAGTATGTGCTACAATTCACGAACTAGCTCTTACAGTTGCGTTCACGGTGTGGTAACGAAACACACATGTGATCTCGCGTGCTATTGGTCAATCTGTGAGTCACAGTGCAGTGTGTTGGCGCGCTCCTTGAAAACAGTGCGAATGAATGTAGCGTGAGTATATTATTAGTTAACATTGAATTAATCTATGTCGTACTGTTCGTTTTTTTAAGTCATCAAAAGATTTAAGTTAATATAAGGATGTGTAACATTATGACACAGCGTACTATATGTGGAAGTTATTTTACGTAGACTCGCTAGCTATTAGTTTAGCACAGTAGCAGTATGGTCTGAACTCAAAATATGAAAACACATAAATCTATTAGATGTAGTATCGCGCCTTCAAATGCCATGCCATATATTCTAGGTACAATCGGAGACATGGAGAACGGCAACCCCACATTTCCATTTCCTTACCAGCCATATACCATTCAGGAGCAGTTTATGCAAGCACTTTATGCCGCACTCGAACATGGTAAAGTTGGCATCTTTGAGAGTCCCACTGGAACGGTGAGAATGTAAATGTGTGCGACAAACCATATGCTTTCTTGTGGAAATGGTAAAATGTATTTAATGTTTTTAAATCCCATATGCTCTCACTACTTCCCAGGGCAAGTCTCTGAGTCTGATATGTGGAGCAATGACCTGGCTAAGGGACTATGAGGAGAGAAAGCAACAGGAGATTGTAGCTTTACTGCAAGGAGAGGAAGATGTTATTTCCACCTCCAGTGTTGCCCCCCCTACTGCCCAGGCCGCTTCAGACCCCTGCTCTCCCACAGAGCCGGACTGGATCACTGACTTTGTGCAGAAGAAGGCAGAGCGGGATATGGTGTCAAAGTTAAAGGTTTCTGCTTCCGCTGGATATTTCAGATGTCAGCTGCTTCCGTTTGTTGTCCAATCATTTGGTGACTAGCCACTTTGCCTTTCTATTGGAAATCACTGTATGATTTTCTTTTTTCCAGGAAGATGAACTGAGAAGGAAGAAGAGGGAAGAACGATTAGAAATGATCAGAAACAATGTTCAACTAAAATATGCAATGAAACGAAAGGTACAACTGTATTTATTTATTTATTTATTTATTTATTTAACTAGTATATTTTATGAAACTACCTACTGTGTTTGTGTGTATGTAGGGCTTTGAAGAGGAGGAAGCGTTTAAGTTGCTCAAGCTCAGTAAAGAAGACCAGCTGACGACTTCAGGAGAGCTGGAGGAAGAGGAGCTGATTGTCGCAGAGTACGAGAGCGATGATGAATCCAAGGCCAAGAGCAAGTGAGGATAGTTGTTTTTAACATTACCGACTATGTTCAAGACATCTTCATAATTTTCCCTTCAACGTTGATAGTCTCTTTGCCGGGGAGGATGGTGAAGATGACGACCTGGTTGAAGAGCACGTCACAAAGGTGGGGTTGGGACTCCCATGCTTGTAGGAGTTACTACAACACTGATATTGTGCTCGGAAACCTCCTGTGTTTGTACACATTTACAGCATGAACCAGTTCGTACATGTGTCAGTAGCTGAATGGGTCAAGCGCTAATCACTGTAAGCATATCACATTCTGTTAGTGAGTAATGACAGTGTTCCATGCGTACTATGTGAGTGAGCTAGAAGATGATTGGCACCCACACATACACATGAGTAGAGTTGAGTGTATGGATCCACTCTAGCATTGCTCTGCCGCCAGTGGCCTGATGATATGCCCTACTTTTTACAGTAGTCATATTTTATTTATCTTGTGCCACATATAGCACTTTGTGTGTTCTGCAATTAGGTGCTAATAGAAATAACATTTATGAACGCCCCAAAACGGTGTAAACTGTGAATATTCTATGTTACCAGATCTACTACTGCAGTCGCACTCATTCCCAGCTTGCCCAGTTTGTCCATGAGGTTCAGAAGAGTCCCTTCAACAAGGACATAAGTGTCGTTACTCTGGGCTCACGGCAAGTATGTTTACACACCCGGACAGGACACTGGCATGGTTCATTGTGTTCGTCAGTGAGAGAGCTCATGTTCATAATAGGCCGTGGGCACTTATCGTCTGTAGAATCTGTGTATCAACGAAGAGGTACGTCGTCTGGGCAGCGTCCAGCGTATCAACGACCGCTGCATGGAGATGCAAAAGAACAAACATGGTAAGAGCTTAAAGTGCACCCCTTAAGGTTATGTTTCACAGCGTAGCAGCATCAGTATATACTTTAGCAGGGTTTACTTACAGTGCCATTATCAGCTAGTATTGACACATCTCTGATGGATATCAGATATATATTTTGACAAAATAGTGTATTAACATCCAGTAAATAATGGATTTACCATGCATCTTGCACATACACATGGATTAGGTGAGGAAGGACATTTTCACACCACCCACAGATTTGATTCTATAGCACCTATTAAATATTTCATAACAATATTTGAGTGATTTCTGCAAAAATGTGCTTTTCATCCGTTTAAAAAAAAAGACAATATCAGTGGCAGATGTATACGTTTGGTTGTCATAACAACAAGTATCGACACTGGGAGCCAGATCTGGTCAAGACAATTTTCCAACTTGCAGAGAAGCAGCACGTTGAGGAGGGAGCTAAGAGGAAGCGAGGGTCTGCGAAGAGTGTGTGCCCTTACGTTGGGGCTACTGCCTTGCAGCAGCTGAGAGATGAAGTGCTGGGCGCGGTCCATGACATAGAGCAGCTTCTGCATCTGGGCAGGGAAGCGCACGGCTGTCCTTACTACGCCACACGCCTCGCTATTCCCCCTGCTCAGGTAACGCAGTGAGCGCACGCAATAACAAAAGAGAGCTGCAGTAATGAACCACTGTCTTATTAGACACGTTGACCCCTGACTTCATTGCTACCAAGAAAATGTTTTTAATTATTTTAATAAAATAAAAGTATAGTGTAAAGAACCATGCATTTAACTGAATAAGGTACATCACAAAGGTACATACAAGAAAGAGACAAGTTCAAAATCCTAATCCTTCAGTATGTTTACTTACATTTCCTGGTGTGTGTGTGTGTGTGTGTGCATGTTCGATAGCTGGTGGTGCTGCCATATCAGACAGTACTTCATGAAGCTACAAGGCGAGCATCAGGGATCCAGCTGAAGGGACAGGTGATGTGTGTTTGTGGCTTGGCTTTATTCATTTCAGACTTGGTGGAATAGTTACGGCTCGTGTATTGTTATTCTGTTTGGTTACAGCGCCAGGCCCCCCATTTTAGTTGACTGGGAGAGGGATAGAGAATAATCTATGAGCTCTGTAGGGGGAGAGTAGTACAATGCTGTGTCAGCCAATTGACCAAGACTGTGTTTCTGTAACACCGATTTAAGTGGCAATTCCAGAACTTACTTTCCAATATTTTGAGGAAATTAAAACTTGTTTGTATATAATTTACTGTTATATCTGGCCTTTTCTGGCTTGATCAAAGCTTTATCAACACTAGCAATCATGGCAATTATTATTAAGCATGCAGTCTTTCCACATTTGTTTAGTTCACATGAATTTCTAAGTTTAAATTAGTAAATCTTAATGAATGAATTGGCTGAATGCCTCTCAAATAAATTATTTTATTTTTGGAACAGATTCTGATAATAGATGAAGCTCACAACCTCAGTGACACACTCTCCTGTATACACAGCTCAGAACTGACAGGAGCCCAGGTATTTATTGTGTCTGTGTGCGTGTGTGTGTGCATGATCAATACAAATAAAACAATTAATTCACACACAGCCAAGCCACTAAACATGTTTTGCATCAGCATTTGAGTAGTCCTTGAATGTCATTTCAATTTGAGGTTCCTTTTCATGCAAGAGTTCTCCCTTTATTCTCCAGCTGTGCCGTGCCCATTCTCAGCTGTTTCAGTATTCAGAACGCTATAAGTGAGTAGACATATACAAATATAGTGTCACTCACATAATACCATCACTCCTACCCCTGGGAATATTAACCTTTTCAATGGCTGTGTCATTAGGAGCAGGTTAAAGGCTAAGAACTTGATGTACATCAAACAGATTCTGTTTGTGCTAGAGGCGTTCATTCGTGTGTTGGGAGGTAAGTGTGTTTTAAAACATCAAATGAGTTTTTGTTCAGTTAACTTTTGCTTCAACATTGTTACCATGGACACTACTTTTAACCCCATTATTTGTGTCCTTCTGCATATATTGCAGGTAAAGTGGGGCAGAATCCACAGAGTCAGATAACACAACCAGGTTGGTGTACACATATATAAAGGTTCTAACTACTGGAATACTTTTTTGTTTGTTTTCTGTAGCATTGCATTACTTATTGGGTCATATGCAATGTCAATATTTGTATTGCCTTGCAGCTGATCCATAGCAGTTCTACAAATTACATAATGTACATTGAAAAACTGTAGAGGACAAAGTAGAGATATACCTTTTATGAATTTAATATTTGTCATTTTGTTTGCACCCCTTTGATATAATTGAGACAGTAATTAAACTACAGTGTGCCAGGTTTATCAGAGAAATGGCTAATAGACTAACTAGTGATTAGCCAAATAAATGTTTGCAAATAGCAGGGCATGCTTTTGGCTTTTCACGCTATAACTGACCTTTTAAATATAGTTGTGGTTCCTTCATTTACAGTGAGTAAATATGAAGAGCAGGTAGGGCTTAATATGGGGTATTATAATTTTTCCTTAGGAACAGAACTGCTTACAATAAACAACTTCCTCTTCAAGGCCCAAATTGACAACATCAACATGTTCAAGGTAATGGACGATATGGATGAATATGTACAAGCAACTATAAATGACCAACCACAACTGCATTTTCCTGTTAATCTCTTCCGCTAATACTGTCTTTCTCAATAAAGTTACGGAGGTACTTTGAGAAGAGTATGATCAGCAGAAAAGTAAGTGGAGTGTCAATGTGTCTACTTATGCTGCCTAAGGAATACATAATGGATAGGCCAGACACTATCTATAAACTGTAATGTATATTTTTTTTACTCGTGGTTTCGCTCTCTAGCTGTGCAGTTTCATGGAAAAGTATGCAGGAACGGGTGTGACGCTGCACACTCAGACCTGCAACACTACGAAAGAGAACCGACGCACTGAAGGCCTGAACCGCTACTTACAAACCCTGCAGAGCAGCCAGACTGCCTCCTCAGGTCAATGCTGTTTTAGGCCAGCATGAGCGATTTCAGGAGATGGTGTTTTTCATTTTATTTTTTCTATGAGAATCACGTGACTGCAAGATCATGCTGTCAAATTTAAAAGAATATGAAAATACGAGACAATTTTTACATGAGCATTTATATTCCACTATGACTCGCAATATAATCATAAAACAGTATTTCAAATGTTATGAATATTATATTCTGTGTAGATATTTGTAATAAGATTTTATTCCAAAATGGGCGTTTCCAGTTGGATATGTGCCGATTCCATTTCTGTTAAGATTTTTAAGAGAATATACTGTCACACACAGCACATTCTGCATGTGTCCTGGTTCAATAGCTAGAAAAAAGGTGTTTTTTACTAGCCATTGCCAAATGACACTTTTACAGATAATTCAGCTGTCTTATTATACCCCAACATCTATAAAGACTGCACGTTGTAGTCTAGCAGAAATGAAACATGGGTCTCTTCTTACTATGGCTCATATATTTCACTCTGTGTTTGTCTGCAGTTTCCTCTGCAGACCAGCAGGGGTCTACAGAGCCTGAGAAGGTGTTATCTGCCTCCCCTATGATGCAGATAGAGGGATTCCTTGAGGCGCTCACCAACACCAATAGTGATGGCAGGGTGGTGATACATAGACAAGGTTGTAACCGTAGTAACACACACTTAAGAAGATGGCAATAAAATCCCGGTTGCCACTCATCCAATGTCCACTGTATTATGTTTTTGTAGGCAACTTGTCAGATAGCAGCGTGAAGTTCCTCCTGTTGAATCCAGCGGTGCATTTCGCCCAGGTGCTGAAGGAATGTAGAGCAGTCATCATCGCTGGAGGGACTATGCAGCCTGTACAGTATTTATTTTCTCCCAACAATAGTGAGCTATACTTGGCGTCAGTGTTGGGCAGGTTACTCAGGAATTGTAATAAGTTACTAGTTACTTATTACTCTTTCAAAAAGTAATATATATAATATAATATATATATATAATAATTACTTATTACTGGGTATTAAAAGTAATTAGTTACAAATACTATATTACTTTCATAATCACTACCCTGCCTCGCCCCTTTCGAAAAATGACAACCTGTGTAGCCAGCTCACTTTAGAATTGAATCCTTTTTATTGGAACAATAACAGGAGACAACAATCAGCCAAAGTGAGAACATTGCAGCCTCTCAAACAGATGATTGGACAGGTTGGTTCAATTAGCCTACTCTCTAGGAGTATTATTACTGTTTTGAATATAGTAATTAGTTAGACTACTAGTTTTTGAAAAAAGTAAAAATATTACAGCAACTAGTAACTGCCCAACACTGCTTGGCGTGTCCACTTGATAACGTCAAATGGGTGTAATGTAGGTTTCAGATTTCAAACACGAGCTGTTGTTCTCTGCTGGTGTGGGAGTGGAACGCATTGCGGAGTTCTCCTGTGGTGGGTTATTTATTTATTAACTCTAGAGTCATACTTTTTGTCTGACGTGCTAGCCTAATTTCCATCTGAAAAGCTTTCCATACTTGTTTGGTGCAGTGTATTCACAAGTACATATATCTGCCGGGTGTGTTATGTAGGCCATGTTATTCCTCCGGAGAACATTCTTCCCGTAGTCCTGTGCAGCGGTCCATCTGGGCAGGAGCTAGAGTTTACCTACCAGAGCAGAGATTCTCCTCGCATGGTAACTTGCACTTTCCCTTTACAACTGAGCCACTGGCTTTGGATGTAGTCTCGCCATTTACACTTCAGAATAACAGTAAACAGTCATCAGTTCCCCACAGCTCTCTGCCACACATAAATGGAACAACCTTCCAGAATACATTTGTAGTTGCTGCACTGCCTTTAGAGATTTAGTAGTGCTGTTTATAAAGTTACAATTGTGAGACCGTTGTACTGCTTTTGTTTGATTTATATTCAGTTTGGTTCCGTGCTACTCCTTCCATTATGTAAATGACTTGTAAAGGTGCTGCAATACCAATACATGTGCCTTGCCTTCCCTCGCTTGTTTGGACAGATGGATGAGACAGGCCGCCTGCTCTCCAACATATGTAACGTGGTTCCGGGCGGCCTCGTCTGTTTCTTTCCTTCCTACGAATACTCCAGGCGGATAATTTCCCACTGGGAAGCCAATGGTACCTTGGCGCGTCTGGCTAGCAAGAAAAAGGTATGTGGGTGGTAGGTCACACACAGGACCATTTTAAAATAGTGGGTGTGTATATGAAATGGTTGTGACTGCAGCCTATGTGGATTATAAGTGAGAGTATGTACTGTAAATGAATATCGCATTGCGTGTTCTGATTACATTAACTGCTGTAATGTATAAACAATGCCATGGCCCATACTGTATAGCACCTACCAGGTGTGCATGGGGCATAGGCACTCTATAGACCCTATACCCGTAACGCAGCTTTCCTTCCCCCTCGTCTCCTCAGATCTTCCAGGAGCCAAAGAAAGCTAACCAGTTGGAGCAAGTGCTCAGCGAGTTCTCCCGCTGCGTCCAGGTGAAGCTGGCACTGAAATGACGCACCCACCTGCTTCAGCCTCATAGAATTAACGAGGGGAAATGAAATCTAACGTCATCGTCCATTTCACCCTCGGCAACAGCAGGGAGGGCGGCGACTAATGGAAATAGTAATGCGATTTGCCTGTTCCAATTTGTCTGTCTCCTGCTGCTAGAGGCGCACTGTGGACGGCACTGGGCTCTCGGGAGCATTACTCTTCTCCGTGGTCGGAGGAAAGATGAGCGAGGGCATCAATTTTTCAGACGACCTGGGCAGGTGCGTGTTAGCAGGACAGAGACGTGGTTGCAGACACTACACACAGTGTGACTTGTCGCACTGTGTGCCCTGTGTGTTCTATCCTTCACAGGTGTGTAGTGATGGTGGGAATGCCATATCCCAACATCAAGTCTCCAGAGCTGCAGGAGAAAATGTCCTATCTCGACAAGCATCTGGTACCCGGCCTCATCCTCTTCCTGTGAATAGTAATGTCAGTATCACGACGTGAGCTGCGTTGTGACATGCGTTTCTCTCCCGCTAAGCCTCATACTGGGGGGAAGAGCCCTGGCCGAGCCCTGATAGAAAACCTGTGCATGAAGGCTGTGAATCAATCAATAGGTAAGCCAACACGTCAACAATACACTCATTCATACATAATGAATGGTTTTGGTCTTAATTTCCTCTTCTCCCCGTCCACAGGAAGAGCTATCCGTCACCGCGGTGACTACTCGTCCATCATCCTGTGCGACAAACGCTACTCTCGCCCGGCTACACTGGCTAAGCTCCCGAGCTGGATCAGAACTCAGACCAAGACCCATGCCACATTTGGCCCCGCTTTTGCTTCTTTGCGCAAGGTAAGCAGCAAAGGGTCTTTGCACACATCAGTCTAGTGTGGGCGGTAAGGTTCAGGCCAGACCTTTCACTGGAAGATTGCTTTTGCCCAAATGTTCACACCTTAAACCAGAAATGTGAATTGAATTCAGCTGGTACTGTATTGGAGGTGTAACATCCTGCATGTTCTCAGGCATCCATCGTGGCTCATTGTTTGACACACAGGATTTCTAATTAAGAAGCATTGCAGGACACTAAAGTTTCCACCTTTTTCTTCTCTCCCCCCCCACCCCTTCAGTTCTTCCTTGAAAAGAAGCATCATCAGCAGGCAGCATAGCTTGAATTCCAACTCTGGAGAAACCCAGCACAGCTGCAGCATCAGCAATTCAAGGCCTGGTATATATTATGGTCACTGTCTGGAAAAGGATGTGCACCTGAACAGTGGTCTAATGAACAGTAACTTTGGTAAATCTGTGTAATGTTTAACACGCGTTTATAAAGTGGTTATTATTTTGTCTGCAATGGGACAGCCCTTTGCCATATAGTGCTATATTTTATATGCATGGTGCTTGGATCAACTTCATTTTGACTGACTCAACAGATACTAATAGTGACATTTAATGTGAAACATTTGAAATAAAGCTATTTCCTATATGGGATACAATAAAGTTTAAAATGTTTTTCTGTTTAGTAGTGTATTACAATGATTATGTGTTTAACTAGTGATGCCTCCCATATTCTACATTAATCAGTGATTCTGTGTAACTAGCAATGCCTACCATATTTTGCATTAATCAGTGTTTCTGTGTGTAACTAGCAATGCCTGTTGTATTCTACATTGATCACCTTAAGACACTGCATGCCAGGCTGCCCCACACACACGCCACAAACGCAACCACACCACACAAACACACAGCCTGTAGTGTGCAATCAATGTAAGGCATTAGCAGACCTGCAACTGGGCATCACCACGCTGATAAGAACAGCAGCATGACTATAGATAGGAGATAGGGTGACTGATTGCCAGCCAAAAGGTGATGGTTTTGATCCCAAACCTGGAATCAAAGTAAATGCCTGGTCTCCCTTGTACACGATTCCTAACCGTAGAGAAAGTGGAGCCTAAGTCACTTCAACATTACGGGACCTAAGTTAAAAAAGAAATACGCATTGGTAGTCATCGGCAAGAATAAAATGTTTAGATCCCGTTTGCTTTGTGACACGAAGCACACATATGATTTTTGACTATTTAAAAGAACAGTTTTCGAGTCGAGAAAGTCTCAAGTTGTCGTGCATTTGCTAAATATAAGATTGTGAAAATATGTAATTAGTAAGACTACAAACCCCGTGTGGCGTAAGTGTCATGACATTTTCACGCCACACTACAAGCCAAACAAAGCATTGTTTTGGTGACGTGTGTTGTGCAAGACAAAAGCTGTAGTTCACGGAGTGGTTACACACACAACTATAGATTACTTTATAGTTTCACAACAAACGTTCTTGACTTGAACAATTGTCTTTTAAATAGACAAACATGTGTACTTCTTGTCACAATTCAAACGGGATTTAAAAAAAAAAAAAGATTCTCGCCGTTGACTACCATACATAGTTTTTCCAAACTAAGGTCCCATAATGTGGAAGTGACTTATCTGCTCCATAATAATGATACAAATTATAATATACACACACCGTTAAGTCACTTTGGATAAAAGCATATGCTATATGTAAAATTTTGACACATTTAACTAATGGGATGTTGAATCAAGATTATTCAATTTTCAGTAAGATGAGAGCAGATCTTAAAAAAAAAGCAACCTTGAATTCCATTGAGCTCATAGAGACTGTAAGTTCTGATTGACTGGCTTCCCATTGTACTATGCTTCCCAGTCTTCCTCATCTTCTGTGGTTGGCTGCAGGGCAGGGAGGGGCGGTATGACATCAGACATTCGGGCGAACGCTCCACTGGTGCTAACTGGCACGTCAGCTGACTCCCCTCCCGCTGGCCCCTTTCCAGAGATGCCTAGATAGGGCACAGAGCTCATTACACATGCACACCCTAGATAGGCACAGAGCTCATTACACATGCAGACCCTGCTTAATCAGAACAATATACTCTTCTTCACGCTACTCTGGGGAAAAGGGAGAGACTGTATTTACTTACCCTTCCTGCGCATGGCCAGTTTATTGAAGAGATCTGACATAAAGTCTCCACCGCTGGCTGCTGCTCCCACCACTAACAGAGGGAAAGGCCAGCCGTTATTATAGACCATTTGATGAGACTGTACTTAACATTTTCAGCAGTGATCTGTTGCTCTCTAGCCAGCTTCCCACTCTACTCCGTATGCTGCATAATCACAAGTCTGTTAAATTAGTCAGACCACCCAGACCTGATGTAAAAGGCCTCTGTTCTTCCCAACAGTGAAATGGAAGGCTGTGGCCCAGCTAGCCAGATACAATGGTGACTGGGTATTGATAGTAGAGGTTTGGACGGTTGGAAAAACAGACCATAATTAAATTAGCTTCTTAATGAAGATGGCCTTTAGAAAACAAAGGTCAGTGAGGCATGGGCTGTTGACTGCAGAGTGCTCTTGCCTTCGGGCCGGGGAGTCTGTACATAAGCGCATAAAATGGAATACAATAAAATGCCTAATGGAATGTTACACATTCAAAGGGGTATGGTTTACATAATGCGTAATAAAGCTGTGCGTGACTTGATAAAGCGAAAATAACATGAATAATAATAATACATTTGAATTGCTCTTAATATTGAAACTGGTCTTCCCAATTAGAACTGACACCTGATTTGCTGATACAACTGTTCTTAAATATACATTTCTGTGATTCACTTTTTATTAAATATCAAAAATTGTGTGCGCGAATGTATATATATATAGATATATCATTTGTTTAAATTTAAAAAATTTTTTTCCATATTTGTTTTTAATTATTTTTTTTTTTTCTTAATATTTATGAAATAAATGATGGTGGTCTTAATAGTTTCCAGAGCTGTGCTTTCAACATCAGAGTGCAATTGCAGCATGTGACCACACAGTGCCGCCAATTCACAAAGTCATCCTACGCGCCTTTAAAATCCTAGCCAATGCGTCAGTCACCTTGCTCCTGCTCCTTCTGCTTCTTCTTCTCCATCTTGCGCTCCTTGACATTGCGTAGCTTGGCTTGGCCGATGCCTCCGGCGTTGCGGATGGACTCCAGGAGACTGGCGCGGCCATCTGCAGGCTGGGCCACCTCACCAGCGGGCGTTCCAGGTAAGATGCCTGCAGTGAGGGCAGAAGGTCAGGGGAGTGGCAGAGTGCTGACTCCATTTGGTTTTACTCTGCGTCACTTCTTGGTGTTTATTTGGACTCAGAGTCTGGACACTAGGACCTGGGGGATACCCATTGTGTGTTCAGAGCACGTTAGCTTGGCTCCTATTCATCTGTAACACGGCAAGGTCAATTGTATTCCTATTGTGTAATTATGTACGATAGACTGATGTGTGTGTGTGTGTGTCGTACCGGAGCTCGGCACGGGGCTGTCTGAAGGAGGAGGAGTAGGCGGTGGGGGAGGAGGGGCTGGGGGAGCCCCGGGATGAACGGTAGGGCCAAGGGCAGCCTCGGGAGGAGGAGGCGGGGGTGGAGGAGAGGGCGGTAAAGGCGGAGCTTCAGACTGGAACTGAGATCCTGAAAAGCAGGTTGAATAGTGTGACTGCCATGAGCAGAAGTTTGTTTATTTACTTTCACTAACATTTGACATGATGAACATGGGAACTACAGAGGTCAACCGCATTTTTTGGAGACATAAATACATGTCGCACCCTAAAGAAAATGTGCAAGTTAAGCAACGTGGATGCAGACATTACAGTAAAAGCTTTAAGGCTTTCTAGTCTTCAGAAGTGAAATATTACTTTTACTCATTCCTTGGTTTTGTGCAGCCACTGCCAGTGAGGTGTGTTGATTTGTGTATGTCTGTGATTATGTATATTTGTATTATAATGTCCTATTGGTTTGAAGTATGTGAAGCACCTAACTTTACGTGTGTGTAGTGTGTATTATTGTATCGATACAGTTTCCTGGAGGTCGTTATAAACAATTATCAGCAAAATACCAGCATCAGAAACGGAACACTGTGTGGGTGTGTGTGTGTTTGTGTGGTGTAAGTACCAGGTCCGTTGCTCCCATCCAAGTCCCCAGAAAATGAGGGCAGCTCAGGGATGCTGTGTGTGGGTCCCGAGGGAGCAAAGCCGGGCCCCAGGTCTGCACTGTAGGAGAGGTCATCTGCTATTCCGGGCAGGTCAGGTAAGTAGGATGGCACATCGATCTCTGGAACCTGGCCCAGGTCTGGCACATAGAAGTAGCTCTCCGCTGTCTGCTGGGTGCCAAGGGCGAACAGAGACCGGGTCGACGTTTAGCGCTCATGCCAATTTCCATAAACGCTTACAGATGACGTTCACTGTGGGAGATGAAGGTGTGCAGGATACCTGTCTCTCCAGTTGCTCTCTCTTAGTGATAGACAACGGCGCGTCGAATGGTTTCTCTTCTTTTTCTGTCTCCAGTGTGTTGTGAGTCTTCGTCACTGCTCCAGCCAAAGGATCCAGGAACACATACTTCTTGTACCTCACAGACACACACACATACAACAGAGTGAAATCAGATGCATCTGTGGAGCGTCTCTCCACCCTTTCTGCATTGATGGTGCTCAAAATCAGCTGACTGACGAGCATCTTATCTCATCTCCACACATCCAATATCCCAGCAACGATAGACTTATAAATAATTTGCATACCGGTAATAGTATTGATTGATTGAAACCAAAAGATAAATTATGTAATTCAGCAAGTGCATTTATCCAATGCGACTTACAGTTAGAACAATTAAGTATTAAAAGGCAAGGTTGGTCGTTCTTGCTAACTTCGAGCTCAAATCAAAACAGTATCGCCCTCCGCCTAACACATAGAAATGCACTGTGAAGCAAAGCGTAGTAGTGCGGCTTTGTTAAAAGAGCGGTGTTGGCCACTGTATTTATGTTACCATTTACGGAGCCAGGGCTGCGTGGAAGTATCTGATCATTTTTCAACACGCACAGAGAACGGTAAGCTAGCGAAATGCGAGGAGACATTTGTTGAATTTGACAAAAAGTGTATTAGCTTACATTTAGCTTGCAATAGCTGACCTTACCTTTAAGCTGAGGTTAAGATATGGGAGATATACACTAGCTGCATTTATGTCTGAGTCTGACCGAAAATACCTGTATTTCTGTAAGAGACCTTTCTCAAGTTGTTGTGCTTGTATGACGTAAAACTAGCAGTCGACAGTGTATATCTGTTGTGCCCTTGAGGCACCCACATGCACCCAAAATGGGAGCACGCATTGGGGAGGGTGGGGGGGGATGACCCAGCCAGGTGTAAAATAGTCAGCTATGAAGCCTGTGTGCATATATATATATACACCCATATATTAACATGGAGTGGAGTGAAGGTGAATACGCTCCCCGTCCAGAGTGCAATGCCCCCCCCCCCCCACCTTAAGTGTTGCTAGCATTTTCGTGCATAAACTCACAGGTTCTCCGTGGTATTAAAGAGCAACAGGGAGCTGACAGAGGAGATATTTCGGGGAAGGCTACCCAGCCCTTCTTCAGCCTCATCCTCAGATCTCTTCTTATTGGTGAGGCACATAGGGAAATACAGAAGCTTCTCCTGCAAGGAAGACGGACAGAAGTTAAGTAAAATTAAGACGCGTCACGTCAGCCATGAATAATGCAAATGCTAACAAATGGCACAACAGCCCGTGCATGTGCGCGGCGCACACACACGCACGCACGCACGTGGACACGTGCGCACATAGTTAAGGGCATTACTGCTAAGGGAATCCTGAATAATAAATTCGTACACCAGAGAAAATTGACAGTAGTGTTTTTCATTTTCCTTTTACACACACACACACACACACACACGCACACACACACGCGCACACACACACACAAATATGCCGTTTCCAGTAAAGTTTCAGGAGTGTGGCGTTCACTATAAATAATGCAGAGGCTAGCTAAGACACACAGTGATTTCTCAAGCACAAACATTTTTAAAGCCGTCGCTTTTCACCAAGATTCAGTGAGACAGGCTGGCATCATGACCAAACCTGCTTCTCTTCTATTGCATCTTTCTGAAACAATCGGGACTACTTGTCATGGAATGTAGTACATCTAATGCACAGAGACCATGCAAGACTATAGCAACAATGTAATCTGTGGAGACACTGTTAATTGTGATAAAAACTTTAACCTTAATAGTACAGCTGAAACAATATGAACATTTCATATCACGATTATAGTAACCAAAATTATCATGGTACTGATAATTTATAGAGGTACTGGCCTAATTTATACAGGTAACATAAGCCTCATTAAATCACAAATAAATGTTTTATCTGCTCAGTCCCCCATCTCTACTAATTTATTATGTTACAAATTGCACTGGGCTGTTCAATTATGTATAATCATGAATATATTTACATAGCCTACCTTTATGACAAGTGACATATTCAGGAGAGCAACACAGTTACATACAGCAGCCTAGACTGGGCTATATTAGGACGTTTCGCAGAGCCAGCCTTTAATAGTAACTTTACAGGAGATAATAATGAAAACCTAAGTGCATCTTTACTGCTAAATATACAGGTACATCTTAAATAGATAACATGGAACAATTAAAAAGGTGGAACCAGCGATATTGGGGATTATTGTTTATATTTAAACTTGGTCAAAGCAAAAACAACTCTCCCTTCAATGCCATAGGTTCTCCCTCAGTAGCTCTGCCCTCCAAATTGGACACATGTTGCCAATGCTGTGATTGTGTTGTGCAGTCTGCACCACTTTTGTTTGTGTTCCCAAATACAGAGCCAGGGCTGTGTAGTTATTTTCTCAGCTCGCAGAGAACAGACAGCTGGCGGATAATGAGGAGATATTCGCTGAATTTTACAATCTCTTGACTCCACCTTTAAATAAAATTATTACTCATACAAAAAAAGTCACCTGCAAAGCTCTGTCGTCAATGGGACGAAGTTTATTTTGAATTTTGTACCGGGGGCGGGTCTGCGAAAAGGGGTCTGCGGCACCACTGAAGATAGTTAAGTAGTCTTGAAGTCGGTCCGGGGCAGGGTATTTGGCACTAGAAAATACCTAAACACACAATTGGTAATATTACTGCTTGTAGAAATGCAGAGAATTTGATTTACGTCACCAAATATTTGTCTCCGTTTTGAGAAAAGGACAAATGACATCTTACTTTTGTGGCTTTCTTGCTGCCTTTGATCTTGTCAACGCGGGCCTGAGCAAGACGTATCCGGTCCGTGACACTACGCAGCTGCCGACGGTTATTCTCTACGCTCTCAGACACCCTGCCACATGACACATGACACACACACACACACAGCAAGGCTGTTTGACATGATGTGGAGAAAGTGAATCATGCATACTGTGGTGGTGGTGGCCCACATAATGCATGAGGGAGCCATTAAAGCTCCTCTGTTGTCACGTTGAGTAACATCTCATGTATTACCCATAGCACACATTCCTGCTACAGCTTGCTCTGTTGTCACTGCATCTCACCTCTGACCGTGTCATTCTGTGTGTGTATGCTGGACCTGTTACCTCTTAAATATGTCTGTAGAGATGGTTTCTAGATAGAGTAATGCATCGGCTATCTGGTGAACAGCCTCTTCTCTTCTCAGGTCAGGCTGAACGAGAGGGACTGAGTAAACCTGGCCCTCCAGGCAGTGCTTCTGGGTCATCCTATAATAATAATAATAATAATAATAACAACAATAATAATAAACAACTAAATAAAAAAGTGTGCAACTGTCAACATATTATATTTTATTTTCAAGAGAAAAACAAACTTCCAAAGCATCCTTGAGAACAAGGACGTCCTTTGCCTCGTAAGATGAATGATTTTTCCTGATTCAAAGCCAGTTTAATCGATACCTTTACGTTGTGCAGAATCCTTAATCTACCTCCTCAACAGAAATAACCTGACTCTCACATGACAGTGATGGAGTGGACAGTAGATCGATGAAATTAAACACTGCCAGAACCTAAATGTACTTTACAATATGCAGTGCAAGGTTTTCATACTGACAGAAAATCACGTGATCTGTATTCGACAGATTCTGACTATGACGTGTCATGTCGTTTCCATACGGTTAACGAAATTATTCCTTTGCTTACAATACTAGTGTGCTCGTTGATCAGTTTTGCTCAAATTAATTATTGAAAAGCCCGTTCAGCAAATCATCACAAACATAATACTTAGGAATTATAAGCCCATGCTGACTGTAGGAACATGCATAGCCTACAGTAACAATTTCGGCAGTGGCGCTCAGTTGACCTATTTGCATAGAGACACAAGCACTTTACCCACAAAACGAGAGATGACTTACCTGACCATGGATAGTTTATTGACAGCAGCCGCAAATATATTAACGAAAACGAATTAGCAAATAGCTTGTGTAAGAAAACAACAACTCGCCAGACAATCTACTTCCTTCTTTACCCGTCACGTGACCACGTGATTTAAAGAGACAACGACACAATATACGGTGTTAAAGAAAGGCGTTATAATCAATACAATTTATTATGTAATAATGGTGTGTATGCGTGTGTGCGAGTGTGTGTGCAGTACGCGAGGAGCGTCAGTGCACCATTGCCTCGCGTTGCTGCACGCGTTGTTTGCGCAAGCGCGTTGTCCTGCTTTGTGCGTAATGACGCATCCAGCCCCCCAACCCTTCTGTCACAGCTGGATCAAGGTCCCTCTCATCAGCACCACTCATTTAGCGCGCACGGGCAGAGACAACCGGGTAACCGGAGGCTCGGTTGGTCTACCTCGTTCAGAGCCGAGCAGAAACATTCGGGCTGCGAGGAGACAAGGGACATCCAAAGTTCTTGTTTGCATTAATATTTCGCCGGGATTTTTACATCGCCTCGATACTTTATCTGTCAGCATCTCTGCAAACCCAACATCTATAGGTATGGCGAGCTCAAGCCTGCTGGATAACCCGATGCAGGCGATTCTGTACCTACGCGAGCTCACCACAATCGTCCAGAACCAGCAGAGTCTGATCCAAACTCAACGGGCTCGCATCGAGGAGTTGGACCGGCGAGTGGACGAGCTGATGGGCGAAAACATGCACCTGCGGGAGACCAGGGTACATCAACAGCACCATTATCATCATCACCCAGACCCCGGCTATCTTCATCATCATCACCACCCCGAGCCCCAGTTAAGCACAGGTGGCTCTCTGCCGGACATTGCCCCTCGCCCGGTGCAGGTGGAGACTTCCCCGCTGCAGACATCCCAATCCCAGCCTGCAGACCCTGGGGACATGCAGCTAGTTCCGGCCAACCCGTCCACCTTCTCCGCTGCTGACAGTGACCAGGAAGACGGTCGAAGTAGCCCTGGCTGTCGTTCTCTAATGCCGGTGACCCCTAATACCATTTGTCGATCATTGGCCCTGGCGAGAAAATCCGAGTGAGTAACTGCATTCGTTTATGTATGTGTGTGTGCGTGTGTGTGTGTGTGTGTGCGTGTGCCCTATGTGCGTGTGTTTTACAGCAGGCTTTTACTGTATTAATGATTTAATAGACACTTCAAAGAAGACGCTATCAAAATTGTAACGTTTCTTAGTATAACTGCATGCATGCAGGAACGAGGCGGATTTTTTAAGTGGGAAAACTGGAACATGTCGATTACATAACCAACCAACAGCCGTGTGTGCGAGGTTATAGTGAGCTGAGACAAACATACAATCTGACAGAGGCCACCGGCTGCTCAGAGCTCACATCTCAAGAGAAGTTTACATCTGAAGAGGCGCTGTCCGTGGTTCTGCTTTCTCCTAAATGCTGCACGGGCTTCGAAAACTCAGAGGAACGCCGGGCCTCTGATGTGGTCTGTTAGATGAAACACACGTGCCTGTGTGCCCGGTCACATGACACATGACACACACACACAAGCACGCACACACACGCACCCACACACACACACACACACACACACACATAGACACCGGCGC
Organism: Typhlichthys subterraneus; assembly: GCA_027564835.1. Taxonomy (NCBI): domain Eukaryota; kingdom Metazoa; phylum Chordata; class Actinopteri; order Percopsiformes; family Amblyopsidae; genus Typhlichthys; species Typhlichthys subterraneus. Next base: position 24,175 of record JAODUH010089237.1, on the reverse strand, counting down.
TTTCTCTCTCTCTCTCTCTCTCTCTCTCTCTCTCTCTCTCTCTCACTCTGTCTCTCACACACACACAGGTTTTTTTTTTATCATTATGCAATATCTGATATGCTACTTGGCTCTTGTGCCAGGCAGGGGGTGAAGTGCTTTCCTGTTTGTGTGTGAGTGTGTGTGTGTGTGTGCGTGTGTGTGCGTGTGCGTGTGTGTGTGTGTGTGTGTGATTGTGTTCTGTTCCCAAGTTGTAGGCTATCTCAGCATGAGGCATCAGGTCTCTTTGGGACTGCATACTGACCGAGAAGAACGCAGAACATAAATGTACAGCAGAGATGGCTAAAGGGTAGATTAGACAACAGGATGTAGACGTTAAATGTCGATCCTGTGGCTCATTTGTCGCATGTGTATATCCCCTAGCATCTGTGAATCTAGCTACTAGTTGTGTTTTTGCTCTTCTGCTCCCTCTTTTGACCTTTTATCCAAGACAGCTCTGAAAAAGCCCAAATAAAATAAGCTTACATTGATTAACTGTATCAAATGTGTATGAAGTTTTTCTCCCTCTGAGAAAATTACTGTTCCATTATGTTGGCTGCATGGATTAACATGCGTACAGCAGTATTCAATGTTTATAACTGTGCGTGTGTGCGTGGGCATGTGTTAGTGAGCATATGGGTTCCTTCATTTGCTACAGAGTGCGTGTCAGCTTGTGTGTGTGTGTGTGTGTGTGTGTGTGTGTGTGTGAGAAAGAGAGAGAGAGAGAGAGAAAGTGAGAAAGTGAGCATGAGTGTGCTTGTGCGAACACCATTGTGTGCCATTATTTATGGCGTTTGAATAAATGTCATGGCCTGCATGAAGGATGGGATCTGTGTGTGCGCGCGTGCGTGCGCGTGCATGTGAGCACCTATGGGGGATACAGAAGGGAAGGGGGCGGCGGGGGGGGGGGGGGGGGGCAGAAGATCCCTCCTTTCCGCTGATTCTATCTCTCTTCCTCTCTCCAGCTGAGACTCCTATCTGCCCCACTTAGCCCATGGAGCGAGCGGTAATCAGCCGCTCTCAGGAGAGACGGAGAGAAAGGCAGAGAGAGACAGGGTGGGGTGGGGTGGGGGGGGATGCTGTTGTCTTTGATGGGGCCCTATAGGTGCCTTGCAGAGGTAGAAGAAGGGGCATAAGTGTTAAGGCAGGGAGAGGAGGTAAAGACACCAAGCCATATGAGACATGAGCCGCCATTGGTTCATGGAAACTGTTCAGCTAGCTTAAACGAAAGGGGGTGCTATTGCAGCATTATTTCGGCGCACACACACACACACACACACACAAATCCACCATCTAGTCCCTCTGTAGCAAATACTGGCAGACAAACAAATGCTGCCGTAAAACTATAATTGTCATGTAAAAAAGAAAAAGACTCAGATAAGGGTGTCAGGACATCAAGGGAGGGAAAGAGGCAGGGAGAAAGAGCATGGTGGATGACAGCAAGCGGGTGTAGGTAAAAATATTTACCCCTTCTATTTGTAAGAATTGGCACATGACTGTGTGTGTGTGTGTGTGTGTGTGGAACACAAGACAGAACAGAAGCAAGGCCGTGCACTGACCGCTGTGCACTCAGGGACATAAATCACCAGTGGCTCGAAAGGGCTTTCTTTACTCCTAGCTAAGCAGAACCAAATGGATTATGGTTCAGCAGAGTGTGCTTGTTCCTTCAGTGGGCTCCTGTTGGCAATTCTAGTTTACGTCCTGCTCTCAAAACATTAGGACTTCATAATTTACCTTCAGGTATGATCATAGATATGTAGTGACCCTATATACTATGTATCATTAGTCGGGCTATCCTGTTCTGACACAGACGCCCAAAATAAAGAATAATCCTGATAAAGAACAATTGGATAGAGAAATAAATTACTGAACGTCATTACCTTTTTTAAAGTTTACTTTGATCTTGCAAACTCATGGGTCAAAAACATTTGTCATAGCACTGCTGTGAACAAAACTGGGATCTGTGGTTGTGTGTGCCTGTGTGTGTGTGTGTGCGTGCGCGTGTGTGCATGCGCGTGCTACATGATACTGGTGTCATCTACAGCAGACAGATAAAACACAAGGAAACCGGGTGCTGGAAAAAGAGCAGCAAAGTACTTGCCCTTTAAGACTGTAAAAGTTTCTGTGAAAAGGTAGGTCTTTATAGCTTAGACTCAGAGACATGCATTGTCACACTGTCGCTCTAAAGCGACAGTGTGACAATGCAATGGATACACTCCAACCCTAAAATGACCTTTATGAAATATATAAATAAATGAAGAAAAGCCTTTCTTGAAGGGATTTCAGAGGTTTTTAAAGCGTGTGTGCCCTGCATTTTCTATGCACTGTGCATGGAGTGCCCTGGTATGGATGACTGTGCACACACACATTGTCAGCCTGATGTTGACCTACATCAAGCATTCCATATTTGTTAAACATTTTGTTTTCACTATTGTAGAATCCAGGAAATAATCCCCTGGCATCAAGTGGCCAGCCCATTACGAAGCTGGGCCCAGAGTGAATGCAGAGCAGCCATATTAGCCTGTAATGAATGCAGATCAGCCATATTAGCCTGTAATGACACTGTCTGTCCTGTGCTATGCTCTGCGTTTAATACGGTCCCCTGTCCCTTCGTCCTTCAACAGGAGCCAGACTGTGCTGCATCAGTTCTGCTGCCCCGCCCCCGAGCACCCCGAGGCTGACGCCACTGGCTCGTCCAGGTATGGATTGATATCTCGACAACCAATAGGAGACGCTGTCCACCGACCCCGTGTTTCTCCCTGCAATCAGTATTCCATCATTCTATTATGTCTCATTTTGTCAGTGTGTGTGTGTGTGTGTGCGTGTGTGTGTGTGTGTGTAGGATGCCTGTGCTTCATTAGCAAGGCCTTTTTAACAGAGGCACGTCCATATAACTGTATACATTCATTTTTTTGTGTTGAGCCTGCAACCATGTCAGTTGCATGTCAGTCTACCCTTTGCATGCCAGTACGAGTGTACCCTCTGGGGGCTCAGTGGTTTAGACAGGATAGAGAATGGGAGTGAAAGATAAGGGAGATGAAAATATAGGGTGACAAACAGCCCCAGCAAAAGGTACCCATGGTAACTCTGCTATGACGCAATGGCTATCACTGCCATAGTAACCAGAGAATAGTCTTGACTTTTCTGCAACTAGATCCACTGTAGGCTTTTTGGATGTCATTTTGTGTGTGGGCAGGTGTCTGCTTTTTTCTCCAGTTAGTTCATAATTGCCCGTGTTTATGTGTGTGGGTGTGTGAAATGTGATTTTTCACCCAGGAAGATTGAATGAAAGCAGAATATGTGCTTCACACCTTTGTTAACAGCTAATTTAGTACTACTCATCAATTTAATGGAACCCCTTCCCCATTTTGTATTTTATTTATTTTTTTAATACCTCTCCTTACTAACTGTCTCATCTCGAGGGAAAGATTATGAGAATAAGCTGTAATAATGTAAGACATTGACAAGGAACTGACAGGTGATATCAAATACTAAGTATAACAGTATAACGTAACTGTATCAGACAATATATTGAGGAATAGCATAATAAAGTAGTCAAAAACACTGGATCTGGAATAATAAGAATACACAATTATATTATGCAAGCAATGTATTAGGAATTTCGACTTAAATAAATAGTTACTATGCATTGAATTGTGTGTGTTTGTGTGTATACAATACATACATGTATTAGAATACAGTGTGTCTCATTTATGCCATACAAAGAGGGTCTTGAGATGTGAAAGCCACATGCATGTAGCCTGAAATGGTGTTTCTGTTTGTGAGTTTAGTGTATCACCTAGCTAGCACATTGTACGTAGGCGTCTGTGTGTCCTATTCAGTCCTATTTAGTAGTGTTGAGTTTGCCATACTTGTTCTGGTGCAGGTGCCAAATGGGAAATTAACAGATTAAATTAAATTACAAAATTAGGACTTTATGAGGCATGGCACTATCAGAAGTCTCTATAGTGTCAGTGGTGGCACTATAGAGACTGCTCATAGTGCTGTGGTGAAATGCAAGATGTGCAAACCTGACACATTATCAGCTGCAACACCTCTGCAGTTTGCTGTAATGCACTGCTTGAACCATCTGAACGTGTTCTTCCCCAGAGATGTCATGAGAGATCTGTATGTACGTGTGTGTGTGTGTGCATCCACTACAACTGTAGGCCTCTGTGGGATTCTGAGTGATATGAGCTGACAGATGTTCATTGCGCTCTCATGATGATATAATGTGTGCAGGTGGAGGCTGTGTGTGTGTGAGTGTGTGAAAGAGAGAGAGAGAGAGAGAGAGAGAGAGAGAGAGAGAGAGAGAGAGAGGCTACGTGCATGTATCATCCACGTCATTAAGGAAGCTTTGCTGTCCAGATGCTTTAACATCCTCCCTCTGCTTTTAAAACCCACTAATATATTCTAATGTACTCTAATGTATTCTGATGCAGCGCTGGGGCATGGCAGTGGTCTAATAGACTTTCTGATAGTGACTGCTTGCAGCGCATGCTAGCCGCTAGAATCTCCCTCTGTCTCCGTTCACTCGGTCTCTCATTCTCTCTCTCAGTATCTGCTCCTCTCTGCTTTACCGCTCTCTCTCTCTCTCGCTCTCTCTCTCTCTCTCTCTCTCTCTCTCTGTCTATCTCATTTATCCTCTGTGCTCGCTCTCTCTCGTAGCCTCCATTCCCTTTTCTCTCTCCATCTTGCTGTTTGTCCTTCATCTTTTCTCACACGTCCTCACGTGCATGCAGTGCAACAACCAGCCCGCGCCTTCCTCCCACTTGAAACGTGAGACTCTATCTATAATTAATATCTTATGCTTGGAATCCACATATGTTTGTATAAGAACTAGATTGTTGGGCACACAACGAAGGCAAACAGGAATATTGACTAAAAACGTATTAGTTCCAACACTGGGTTTGACAGTCATCTTTGTCCCAATTCAGTCTGAAGTAATGTCATGAATCTATGTATGAATCCAATTCAAATTAGATAACATCTGACTTGACTATATCCATCTTCTACCCATCTTCAACAAGGTGGGTAGCCATTGATCTCACAGCACTAAACTAAGCCCTTCATGGCAGTTCTCTATCTTCTGTCTCCATCTCTTATGCTCTGTTAGAACAGCTCTGAGAAGGTTTCAGCTATTTGCTTGTGTATAGGCCATTAAGCGGTTAGACATTATTTAGTAGACTCAATGGTATGATATGTTATGTATGTGAAATGCATAACTGCATTATTTTAACTTGTTGTTTGCTTACGATGAATGGTGTATGATATATTCTATCTGAGTAAAAGTATATTTTAAACACTAGTATGTTATAATTTTAGTGTGTGTGCAAAATAATGGCTTAATTTTCTAACAAGCAATAAAGAAACGGATTATTCCTGTAAACACGGACATATTTTGTTCGCTTTTTGTTTTTTTTCCTCCAACACCGTAAGACAGTTGAAGACGGTTGAAGATCAAGAGCGGGACTGACGTCTTTCTGTGTCCCTGTAGCAGCGGGCAGATGCTGAGCCTGGAGGATGGCACTTCCTCAGGCCGACAGGAAGTGGAGGGCTCAGGAGGTGGAATCAAGCGAGAAGGACCCAGTGAATATGAAATCTCCTTGGAGAATAAAAACAAACAGGTAAGTGTCGCTACTCTTGTGTGTGCGTGTGTGTGTGTTTGGGTCCAGAAGCACATGTCAATGTTGATGGTATGGTATCATCAGCTGTCATTTAACAGGGTTTCGTGCATATGACACTTCATTCTGCCTGATCCGCATTCCGATCTATTTCTGTTTCTGTTAACAAGAAACAGAACACCAGCTACGCCATCGCCACAGCGACAGGAATGTGACAGATGCTAAGTTGTCATGGTAACAGCTAAAACTGCTTCTGGCGGCGGGAGATGTCTTTATTTCAGTTAACTGCTGAAGGGACCAATGTAGCCATTACTGCTGCAGTGGTTTTGTGCGTGCATATGTGTCTGCATTGCCTGCATGAGTTAACCTCATAGACGTGAATGTGTTCTCTTTCGGCCTTTTTCTCCCCCTGCTCTCTCCATTCCCCCCCCCTTCCCCCCCCCCCTCTCTCTCTCTCTCTCTCGCTCTCCCTCTCTCTGGGGCTTCCTAAGATGAAAGAGATATTACTCTGGCTCAGTGGTTTTCAAACTTCTCCAGCCACGACCTCCCCTGCAAAGCCTGGGGCTTGTCATCATTGAAGAAACACTTGTTAGTGTGTTACCCTTCCACGCTGCCTACTGCCTATACCATACCATACATATATACACATTATTGTGTGTTTAAAAACTGTGAGCGAGAGTCCTTCTCACACCTACTCCCCTCTACTCTTCCCCTACAGAGATCTTGTGCTCACACGCCACTCCCCTTACAGTGCATGCGCTCCCACACATTCACTGCATTCATTTGCAGTGAATTAAGGTGCTAAGACGGAGCTTTAGGGCAACACAATTAAAGCGGGCACTTTTTTATAAAGAAGAGAAAAAAACAGATAACATGACATTTGCCTGCAAGCTGATGTATAAACATCTAGCGGTGGCTTCTGTTTACATTGCGATGCTGCCCCTGCAGTGTGTTCAGCGGGCCTCGCTGTGCTGTAGACACGCTTGCTAGTGAAACCGGCTGCTTGCCACCCGTCTCCCTGCAGATCGACGAGCTGGAGCAGAAGTATGGCGGCCACCTCATCGCCAGGCGCGCAGCCCGCCGCATCCAGACGGCCTTCCGTCAGTACCAGCTCAGCAAGAACTTCCAGAAGATCCGGAACTCCTTGTCCGAGAGCAAACTGCCACGGCGCATCTCCCTGCGGCGTCACGGCCCGGCGGGCCGAGCGCAGAACCCGGCCCAGAGGCACAGCTACACCCTGCTGGAGCGTGAAGGCGGGGAAGAGCAGATTCCCCAATGCTCCAAAATACCCCCTCCCCCGCCTTCACGCTCCACCTCCCTGCCCCAGTCTCCCTCCGCGGCCCCAACAAAGACCCCAGACCCTGGGCCAACCCCAGCCTCCGCCCCGGCTCCTGGCTCCACCCTCACACAGCTGGAGGACTGCTTCTCTGAACAAGTGAGCACCATTATAAGCAGTGGGTTTTAGCCTGGCTAGATGATCTTAGGGCTAACTAGCTATTTCACATTAGAATTTGCATCCTGGAGTTACGTATCAAGCAGTGGTTTAATTAATCATTTTATTTTCATATTCATGCTTCATTCTTGACTGTTCAGTCTTTTAAATATTTATGAAATGCATTATGACATCATCAATATGTGTTTCAACTTCCCATGTCATCGGCTGTAAAATGTGTGGATGGCTTGACGGTTGCCCTACCTTACCATACCTGGCATTATCTTGCCTTACAGCACATTACCTTACCTTACTCCTCCTTAATTTACCTTACCCTACCTTATCTTACAGTACATTAACATACCTGGACTGGACTGCATTTATATAGCGCTTTTCTAACCTTTCGGCCACTCAAAGCGCTTTACAGTATTTTTGCCTCACATTCACCCATTCATTCATACACCAATGGCGATTGCTGCCTTACAATGGCGCGACCAACCACCGGGAGCAGTTAGGGATTAGGCATCTTGCTCAATGATGCTTACAGGTAGGCCAACACCGGGTTTTGACACCCAGACCGCTAGACCATCCTGCTCCCATACCTAACCGTACCTTACCTTTTCTTACAGTTCATTACATTACCTTATCTTACCTTGATTACATTGCCTTACAGTACATTACTATACCATGCCATACCTTACCTTACCTTGCTTTATAGTACATTATCGTACCTTACCTTACCTTGCTTTACAGTACATTATCATACCTTACATTACCATACCTTGATTACCTTGCCTTACAGTACATTACCATAACATACCTTACCTTGATTACCTTGCCTTATAGTACATTACCTTACCTTACCTTACCTTGCCTCCAGCTACACTCCCTGGCCCAGTCCATTGACGAAGCCCTGCGCGGCTGGACCCTGACGGAGAGAAGGGAGGCGTCGGGGCTGCTGCTGGACTCGGGGGCCTTCCAGGCGGCCGCAGAGAGCCTGCCGCGCAGCGCCAGCTCCCTGCTCATGGCCTTCAGGGACGTCACCGTCCACATCGACAGCAACAGCTCCTACACCATCTCCTCCGCCTCCACCACCACCACCACCACCACCACCACCCTGGGCACCGCTGGAGGAGGACGAGAGACCAGCAGCAGTGGGGAAGCTCCGGGCCGAGGAGCCAGAGGTAGCCAGTCGGAAGAAGGGGTGGAGGCCGAATTCCCAGTGCCTCCTCCCAGCGAGGAGCTGGAGGTTGGAGACCCCGGCTCCAGGAAGGCCGTCCCAGGGGGAGGGGATGTAGGAGGTGGAGGCATGGCGAGAGACACCGGCTCGGTGCGGCAGGTTTCCAGCTCCACCTCTACCTCCACCCTGTCCACCCAGCAGCCCGTGCAGACCTACACCCAGTACCACAAGTACCATTGCAGCCAGCCCATGCAGGTCCCAGCAGGGCACAGTGCTGAGGCCCTGCAGGCACTGGTTCTGTCCCTGCCCCGGGACCGCTGTCAGGATCCGTCCTCCTGCCGCTCTCCGACGCTGTCCACTGACACGCACCGCAAACGCCTCTATCGCATCGGACTCAACCTGTTCAATGTGTGAGTGAGCACCGCACACGCACACGCACACGCACACGCACACGCACACGCACACACTAGGCATGGGATGATATGAAAATTGAATATCACAATTGTCCTGGCCGAAATAATTGTGAAAATGTTCCCACTAAAACATGCTGGAATCAGTTTATCTTACATTTTCTAAGAAACTAAATCATGACACATACATACTGTATCTTTTTTATTGCTTCTTTTTGTTTTTATGTGTGGGACATAATGGGCAAGCCGCGCCATTTCTGTAGAAAAAAACTCTGCATGCATTGCTACAGTACTTCATGGCTTCCTGGGTGTTTTCTTTCGAGATGAGCTGTCCATTCTGCACAACACTGTGCTGTGATTTTCCACCGACGTGTCTTTAATTAAGAGAAAGAGAATCAAAATAGCAGAAGAAATAAGGCGAAGGCAATACAAAGTTAATAAACAATGCAAGTGGCTTTTGTGGTCGAGCAGTCATTACGTAATGCAAATGACAATTAGCTTCTATGCAAGGCCTTGGCATACTACCAAATGCATGGCCTAAAAAAGCCCTACTAGAAAATCGCCACATATAAGCCAAACTAAGGTCCCATAATGCGGAAGTGACTTCGGCTCTCGGTGGGCTTCAGGCTGTTGCACATGCACAGTCAACGCGCGGACATACGTTTTTGGAGGTGCGCGACAGTCCGTGCGGACTGTACGCCTGGCGATATTTATGCCAAGTGCACAGTCTGCGGACCTCTGTGGACGTGGTAAGTATGCCAGGGCCTTTAGTAGTAGCATTTACTGAAGGTCTGAAGCTTAACACTTGATGTGCATGAACACACATACACAAACATTCCCCCCCGCCTCTCTCTCTCTCTTAAACCTATCTATGTCAGTAATTAATGTATTCATAAATCAAGTGCTTCTTTGTGCAGCTTTAGGGAGTTTCTTTGTCATGAGATAGCGAATTATATTTTCAGGGTGATTTTCCACCTATTCAATTATTCAAAACAACAAGTGTATCACGTGTAACTGTAACAGGCATATACAGTCCTGTATATCTTCATCTGAGTGGAAGCCATTTTAGTGATCCCATCACCACAAATGTACTTCCTCCCAACATTCTAGAATGATGATGGTAAAAAGTAGCATGACGATTGGTTGGTTAGGCAAGGCTAATGCCTATCTGCTTAAACACGTAGTCAGCTATTCTCCAGAACGCTTGCTAACTTTGAGCTCAAATCAAAACAACATCCCTCCACATCACACATTGAAACGCCCTGTGAAGCAAAGCGTAGTGCAACGGCTTTGTTGATATGAGCAGTGTCCGCCACATTGTTTATGTTCCTACTTACGGAGCCAGGGCTGTGTAGAAGTACCGGATTATTTTTTTCAGCACACACAGAGAATGTAAATCTAGTGAAATGCGAGGGGATATTTGGTGAATTTTACAAAAAGGTGCAGTAGCTTACAATTAGCTTGCAATAGCTGACTATACCTTTAATACACTCCGATGTGTTCTCGGCTGGCAGGAACCCAGAAAGAGGCATCCACTTCCTGATCACGCGTGGCTTCGTCCCGGACACGGCCATCGGCGTGGCTCACTTCCTGCTGCAGAGGAAGGGCTTGAGCCGGCAGATGATAGGGGAGTACCTGGGCAACAGCAAGCTGCACTTCAACAGAGACGTGCTGGAGTGAGTTCCCATGATGGCACACATATACCTCACCCCCAGCATGCAATGGGGTATATGCCAATGCAGGAAGCCAAGCATGCAGTAGATACCTACCCCACCCCCCCATCCCTCAACCACACACACGCACACACACACACACACACACACGCAGACAGATATACACACTCATTAAGCGTTAGCAGGTGCATGTAAAATGGGGTCCTTTTGGTTTACACCCACTTTTGCAGCCAATTACTTTCGTGAAAAATCTAGGATAGAGGCTGTTATGCTGAGGTTGAGCAGAGACTGTGGAAATAGGTCAGCGCTTTCAGCACGCACAACCGCGCACAGGCCTGCCTGTCTGTCACACAGATATACACAAAGGGACACACACACGCAACTAAGTTCTTCTCTCTCATTACTTATATTTACCCCCCCACCCCAACCCCGCTTCATTTCTCTTTCATTTTGTTTGGCTTTCACGCCTCTCTCTTTCCAACGTAGCAGCCCAACGCTCTTATCTTACCCTCTCTGCCTGTCTATGTTTGTGTACATTGTGTGTGTGTGCAGGTATGTGTGCTTGCATGTGTGCATATGTGTGCATGTGTGTGTGCGCGTGTGTGTGTGTATACTGTATCTGCCAGCGTGTCCTGTCTAAGTGTTTGCACCTCTTTTCAGGTCAGTGAATGTGAACAGAGCGGGAATGTAAAATGATTTGCCATCAGCTATTATATGTGACACACGCACGCACGCACGCATGCTCACACACACACACACACACTCACGCACACACGCACGCACACGCACACACACACGCAAACATCGCTCCATCGCCCAGCAGCACAGTTGCTCAACACCGGTCTGTGTTTTTGTGAAGCTGTGTGGTGGACGAGATGGATTTCTCGGCCATGGAGCTGGACGAGGCCCTCCGGAAGTTCCAGGCCCACGTGCGTGTTCAGGGAGAGGCGCAGAAGGTGGAGAGACTCATCGAAGCCTTCAGGTGAAGACTGCCAACATCATTACAGCTGAGTCAGCAGAAAGGAATGGAAGCAGGGTAGTACAGAGCTCTGGGAAGTAAAGGGCCAAGGCCAGAGCCCCGAGGCGGCCTACCTGTACATGCCCATGAGCCTATATGACACCTAACTCCACATAAATACACGTTCATACACGTTCGTTTGGACAATAAGCACCTGCTAAATGATTACATAAAAACATGACGCGTAATCAACCACAAATTCTATGTGTATTGAAATTTTAATTAAAGCAGAGATTACAAGATATTCCGCAGTCTTACATTATAGTCCTATTCCGAGTGACTTAACAGCAGTAGGCAGATGCTGAAGCCAGCTCCATTGTAAACTGGAAATCTTACCAGTGATTTCTGGGAACAAGAATTGAGCTGCTGCTGCTGCTGCCTGGCCACAGTGGGGTTTTTTTTATTAATGCTCTGATAAGAACAAATACCCTCATAACTGACCAATTACACTGATTTCTTTTTGCAACCTTTGGCAAATCACAGTGTCAGACAGCAGATTGTCAGCCAATCACAGCAGAGATCTCAGCTGGAGGCAGGCAGTGAGTGTTTCATTGGGACAGGTGTGTTTAATATTATAATATTATATATAATATTATTGTATAGTTTGGAAGCACTAGTGGAGTTTATTATTGGTTAGTTTACCAATGAATATGTAGCTAGAGTGGGCTACATTTATATTCATGAATCTATTTTTCTGATTATTCTGTCAATCTGAAAATCACCCTCTAGGGACTATAAGTTATGAATGTATCTCGCCATAGCTGACCTAAGGGACTTGTAACAATACCAAGACAAGGAACTTGAGAGAAGCCAAGCCAAGCACCTTTGAGTGGATGATCTACCTTTTCCTGCCTGCTGTAACAAATGCCCAGGCAGAAAGAGATGTTCCATCACTGTAACTACTCTCTGAAAACTCAAGCTGCACACAATAAGGTGACCAGACAAATGGATGATGTGCTTGGTACCAAATCCTCTAGCTTACATTGACTTTGAAATCCTGGAAACACAACTACCCTAGGGACTAAAAACGCAATAAAAGCACCTTTCTCTTTTAGTTTGTTGTGAGTGGGTGCTTTCCGTATAACTGGCTGATGGCAGTCTGCCCTCTCCATTGTCCTTACAACAAGTGGATCTTATCTTATCTTATCTTAACTATTAACACTGTTTACTGTGGTTTGCACAAACAATCATTTCATGGCTTAATCAACACAAAGGATATTTTGTTTCACCCAGTATTATATATTTTTCGGAACTGGGTTTTCTCTGTGTGCATGGTGAGTATGTTGGTCATGGCAATGAGAGGTGTGGTCATTATATGAGCTAGGACTTTGGAGAGCTAATCTGCACCTAAAGCCATAAGTTAATCACACTAGATCCTAAATAATAAGCCCCCCTGCTGCAGTTTTCACATTCATCAGAGTTATAAGGTTGGGATACAATTACAGACTAGATATTAATTCCTTATCTTGTTATGTAAGAGATGCGATGTCATCTGATTGGAGGGGGGGGGGGGGGGGGGGGAGAGGTTGTGGGCTGCCGTAAGTCGTTCTTTTGCATGAAGCAGTTGTGACAGCTGGCATTTCACTTTCCTATCTGAAGATAAGAGGACTGGGGTCAGTGTTCAGATGACTGGCTACATAAGAATGTACATCTGTGTAGATCTATGTAGATGTGACGAACACTAACTTTAAGCATATTCAACGTTTAGAAAGTTCATACCTTGGGTAGCCCACATGGATAGAAGTGTGCACACATGACGTGTGTGTGTGTGTGCGCGCGCGCGTGCGTGTGTGTGTGTGTGTGTGTGTGTGTGTGTGTAGGTGTTTTTGTGTGCGAGGGCTTTACAATTGTGTCTCAAGGGGGACCAATTATTTCCAGATCAAAGACTGTTCCATTGTGTTGGATGGCACAGTCCATTTCCTGTGAGTGTTTGTCTCAAGGCATTCCTTACGGGTGTGCGTATCACCAGTGCTCTGGTCTCTTGCAGGTCTCTGAAGTGGCCTCTCACTTTCATACCCCTTCACATATAGTAGATCTCTCTCTGTCTGCACCATGCCTGCACCATGCCTGCCTGGCTGGAAAGATAAAAGGCTGCCACCACTGAATCGCTCCAGTGTGTACTGTAAGCGTATGTGACAGACAGAAAGATAGGCAGGGTGGGGTGGGAGGGTTAGACAGCGGAGGGGTCGATGTGCTGAAGGCTCAACTGAGCAGAATTGTATTTTTTGTTCATTTGAAAAGGGACTGTGTACTGTACATTAATCAACATTTTAACAAATGTATGCCGGTTAGCCAAAGGCTAGTTTCCACCAGTAGACCCGTTGCCTGATATTGTTAGCCATCCTTGAATAATACAAATAAGATTACAATATAGTAAAAGCAACATACTACATTCTGCAGTGCCCAATAATTACTGGTCTAGAAACTGCTGTAGATTTTTAATTAATGAAGTCAAAAGATGCGGAGGAGCTAAACCATGCATAATCTTAAGCATTTTTGTATTTGCTGAGATTTTCCCAGCTAAGAAGATTACACTTTAGAATATGGCGGTGATGAAAACGGAATGCCCTCTTGTCTAAGCATATTTGTATAATTATTTCAGTGGTTTGAAAGGCTGCATAATGTGTATTAGACCAACCTAACCGACAATAGGCTAAGTATATCTTATATAAGTATATCTTAGCTGTATATAGTATCTTACTGTAGCTATATATAGTATGATTATCTATATATAAGTATATCTTAGCTGCCTCAGTTGATAGGTTACTGGTATACCAGGAAATTGCCTGAACTGAACTTTTAATGTGGGATTTTAAAGTGAGATTAGAATCTGTGTAGGCCTATTGCTAATTATGTTAACTTGTAGTCTCTTTCCTGAGTATTTTATTAGGTCATGGCCAAAATGTGTAGTAGACTTGCATTGTTTTAAGTCGGCTATTAGTTTAGCCTAGAGTAGATCATCACAAAACACAGATGTTTTAAATATGCTGAAAGTTTTGAACATGACCATAAACTGTTAAAGTCCAAGGGTTAATACATTAAAATGAATGTATATATTATGTGCCCCATAGAGAAGAGATCAGAAAAGTATAGACTAAATCATGCCTATGTGTGTTGAGGCCTATGCCTAAAGCAATACATATGTTTGATAACCTAGTCTACCCTACATTGATGCAAAAAAGGCGCAAGTTGTTCCATAATAATTCAACAGAATGTGTTTGATTCTCATCATTTTCTGGGGAGGACCCTGCTAAATGAATATGTATATGCCCCCGTGCATTTTTCACACATAGAAGGTACAAATAATACAGTATGCAGGGTTGGGCTAAGCATAGAGTATCGTGGGGCATCAGGTGATAGACGATTTTAGTTATCGTTAACAGTTAGCGATTTTGAGAAGTTGGGAGCAGTGTGGATTTGATAGGTTTGACAAACTGTAGAAAATCTGACGTTGAGGCTTTATGCAGGATGTTTTGACTAATGGTGTAAAATGCTTCTGTAACTCTGCCCAAACAACCTGTATCCATCGATGCCTTAAATCTTTGGTAGCATGTACTTAGCTGTTGTGATGATTAGCCACGAGTCCTCGCTGCATTGGGTAATGAATATAATATATCTATACCCTTGAGACTTGAGAGATGCAATTACTTTTATATGTTTGAGTTACGGTATCCCTAGTGAACTCTGTTTCCAACAAGCAGGGCATAACCTTACTTAAGGCATAATTACACACTCGCAAACTCTTTCCTTTTTAATAAAAAGCATACAAAACTGCATTCAAACTTTGTTGAAAACATGACAATATGGAAAGAATGATACTGGCATCAGATGTTGTAGGAGAGGCGATCAGTGGAAACCGGGGTGTGAAAAGTATAAAACCAAATAGAAGCTGTAGAGAAAAAATTACTACACTTCAACAAAGGTCCACGGCACTCAACTCTGAATAATGTTGAAAATGCGTTATCTTCTTAATCTACTAACATGCTAAAATGATGTTTGCTCAATAAATCTTGTATTGATAGTTACATAATTTAGCCATTTTTTAGATTGGGCACTTTTTATCCAAATAAACATAGTGAGCTCTTAATAAGATAAGCAGATAGGTAAGACATCTTGCTAATTGATGCTTATAGGGTGGCAATGGACAAACCAAGTCAAACACCAAGACCACTGTCCTGTCCCTAAAAGCTCTTAAAATATTACAAGTTATAGGGATGGATAAAAGCAATATCTATATATCTATATATTATCAACCTACTGAAATCACATTTCTTCCAAATTTGAATGGTTGTCTATAATATGTTCCTGTTTACTATTTACTATATAGGCTACCAGCACAGAATATTCCAAATAGCTGGAACACAAAAGTATGTAACTATAGCATTTTACTATTGTGAATTATATTCTCTGTATATTCTTAGCTGCTTTGTTATTATTTTTTTTATCTTTCTGTGTTTTCACGATATAGAATTTTCTTGCAATAAACTATAAAGTATTAAACATTTTAGATTAAATGTAAACCGTTATCCTAAACTGAGGGTAAACTTTAATGTGCCACACTTTGGTTTTACTGGTCATCACACAAAATGTCAAGTTTCTACCTAAATAATAATTTCACTGTTTTGTGTTTATTACATGGGATACATCTTAACAAAAAATACATTTGATTACTTTTAACTAGAGTTTAACTTTGACTTTTTTGTCAGTGTTTATGTCAGTACTATTTGAGTATAGTTATTCAGTATTGTCTCCACCTGCGATTTGCAGTCACATGTAGTTCACAAATAGTTCCTCCTTACTGCTCATTGTCCCCCAGCCAGAGGTACTGCATGTGTAACCCCGACGTGGTGCAGCAGTTTCATAACCCCGACACCATCTTCATCCTGGCCTTTGCTGTGGTCCTCCTCAACACCGACATGTACTCCCCAAACATCAAGCCCCAGCGCAAGATGGGCCTCGATGACTTCATACGCAACCTCCGAGGTCAGTGTGTGTGTGTGTGTTGGGGCATGTACTTTACGTACATTTACTCAACATTCATATTGAAAGAGCTGACCTATTTCTTAAGGAATTTTACATTCTGTAAATACAGATACCAATGCATTTGTGTTTCATAATTATCATTAAACCTAATAAATGTAACCTAATCATTTTGTAATGTAGTTCAAACGTAAACAGACAAACAACATTTGCTCAGATATCAACTTTGTAAATAATAGGAAATGTAATAGTAATAGGATACATGTCTGTTTTAGTCAGGTGAAAGTAAAGTGTAAAATCCCACAAAACCATGCTGAAGCACAGTAACCAAGTATACCCTATATCCATCCATGAGCAGTGATGACCTCTGTTCCCTCAGGTGTGGACGACGGGGCAGACATCCCCAGAGAGATGGTGTCCGGCATCTACGAGAGGATCCAGCAGAGAGAGCTACGTTCCCACGAGGACCATGTCACCTACGTCAGCCGGGTGGAGCAGTCCATCCTGGGCCTGAAAACAGTGAGTCTGGCCTGTACCCGGGCGCATTTCTTCCCGCCTCTCTTTCTACCCGTCATCAGTTACGTCCGTGGTCTCTGCCCTTCCCCGCAGGTACTCGCCGTGCCCCACAGACGCCTAGTGTGCTGTTGCCGCCTGTTTGAGGTGCCCGACGCCAACAAGGCTCACAAGCAAAAGCTGGCCCAGATCCAGAGGGAGGTGTTCCTCTTCAATGACTTGCTTCTGGTAGGCTCTACATTATAGGACATGCTCAGCACACTAACAATGTGCAGGGAATGCTAACTGGCTGACGAGCTACTTAGCCCCCCCCCCCATGTAAAACAGTGAAATGAACTAGTCAGTTTAACACGTTTTTCTTTTTAGTGCAACTTGTGGCTGTGTTTAATTATTATGTTTAACTTTCTGTGTTTGGTATTACAACATACTTTGGTTTGTTGGTTTTATATTCATAGATCCTGAAGCTGTGTCCCAAGAAAAAAAGTTCTGCAACTTACACTTTCTGCAAAGCAATGGGTTTGCTGGGCATGCAGTTTCACCTCTTCAGCAATGAATGTGAGATATGTTTATACTCTAATGCACCGGCTTTCCGTTAAACTGTAATGAAGAAGAAAAAAAAAACAACCACAGGGGAACGTTATTGCTGGCAGAACCATTTACATTGCCGGAGGGCATGCTGGGCATAGTAGTAATGAGAGTCTAGTCTGAAATGTTCCAAATAGAATGTTAATGAGGCTCTGCTGCCAGGAAACAAATCCCATTCCACCAAATAATGAGTAAGAATGAGTTTTGGAGTAGTAGACAGGGCCCTGCCCTTTCTTCTACTCCATAGGTTAGTGATTATGGTGGGTGGTCGAGTCTCACACATGCCTTGTCTACCTGTAAACATCCTGGAGCAAGATGTCTGCCCTAATCTGCTTTGGACAAGTGTCTGCTAAATTGCCTTATTTCAGTAGGACTGGTCTTGGAGTTAATATATGTAGTTTATCTTCTTAATTGTTACACTACTTTACAGGTTTATGTTTAAACAGAAATATAGACGTGGCTCTACTTAAAGGGAAGGGAAAAATAACACTTTTCTTGTAATGCTTGTTTCAACCATAAGGGTAAATTACATTGATAAATCGAGGAATGTCTCCAATATAAGTACATGGCTTTAATAAACGTGTTCTGCCAAGACTACGCCCATGGCATCACCATGATGAGCCCCTTTACCTCGGAGAAGAAGCAGCTGGTGAGTTTCTGCTCCCCGAGCGGAGAGGAGCTCAGGAGGTTTGCCGAGGAGCTACGGGAGTCCATCACGGAGGTCAACGAGATGGAGCAGATACACATCCAATGTGAGCAAATAGATGCGCTAATGTATGCTAGGAGAGTACGTACATGTAAGATGAGAAGAGTCAACGATGTGTTCTTACTATTCCAGGGGAGATGGACAGACACCAGGGCATTCAGCCACATGGCAAACACACAAACGGAGGCCAGGCAGATGCTCATGCTCATGGCTCTCCAGGTACCGGCGTTTTCTCTCCCACCAGGGACGTTAGAGGATAGGACCGGATAGGGAGATAGCTGGGCATGATCTGTTGTCTGTTGTTTCATTCTAACAATGTCAACAAATGGCACACTTAGTTTAATGAGGGTTGTTATTGGCTGTCTGATTTATGTGTCTGTTATTTGTTTGTATTCTTTTGTCTTTTATTTTATGTATTTCCTTTGATTGAGAAGCACTCATTGATTTCTATCTGTGAAAGGTGCTATAATATACGTTACTTATACTTACTTACAGTACTTAACATAAATGGCTCTAGTATGTAGCCAAATTATTGTGGGGAGCAACATGGGACTGTGTGTAATAATCAATAACACAATTACACTACAAACAATAACAAAATAAGTATGGTGGTTGTCTCATTGTACATACATAATTTGTGATATAGCTCATGCCTGCTCGGTTGTTTTTAATGATATTTAGATTTACATTAAGGGGGGCTAATTGATATTGGGGAAGGGGGGGGGGGGTGCTAAATCGCTATTAAAATAAGCCTAGCGATGTCCCTGCCTCCCACACAATCTTTATGTAGGAAACTTTCAATTTCCTTAAGAAAAATCATATCTGAAAATGCATATAATAGATACCTTTAGATACCTTCAAAGTTATCTTATGGGCACCTATTGTGCTGATATGCTTAAGAGTGCAATTGCTTTTCACATATCTAAGGCAGGAATTGAGTGTCTGCTTGCCGACTTACAAAATACAGCCGTTTGTATCCACAGGCCAACAGGATGCATACGATAAGACAGGCAACAACAACACAGTAGAGGTGAGTGACTCACACGGCCTTGTCAGGTAAGTGGTTTGTGTCTCGGGGATCATTGTCGCTTGTCTGCGAGGAGCGCCTGGTTAAGATCAGGGTATGTTTTTGCTCTGAGGACAAAGTGCTTCCTGCCACGCTTTACCAAAGCTATGCCCAAGGCCTACCTACACAGTGCAGTCAGGGATCCAAGGGCTGCTGGGCAGACGTTGCTTTAGCGGTTGAACAAAACAGTCTCTTGACTCGCGAATGGATCAGCCACCACTCTAGCTAGCTACAACATCCGCCTCCCATCAGCCGTCGCTAGCTAGCGATACTATTCTTTAAGCCCAGCTGGCTCCTAGAATATACTGTACAAAGCCTGATAAGCTTAATACCATTAACAGCCTCTGTGTGTGTCTGTGTGTGTGAGTGACTGATTGACAGTTGACTGTCCATAATAAAGCCAACCCAGACTTGCCTCCTGTAACAGAGCAGTCGGCCTACGTTTCCTATTTTTGCATCCCAACCCCCCCCCCCCCCCGTTCACAACCTTGCTTATTCGTAAAGAACTGAGTCAGGGAGATACCATGACCTCGGTGTCACCTCTCACATACACAACACACTGTGTCAGTCGCTCACACTGCTGTTCGATTCCTGTTCTCCTCTACAACTCTGGGCTGGTGTGTGTGTGTGTGTGTTTGTGTGTGTGTGTGTGTGTGTGTGTGTGTTTTGCACGTCACACTCTTTCTGCATGCCTGCATGCCCCGTGTGTGTAACCCACCAGAGGGCTGGGTGAAGGCTGCGTTCAGTCTGGTAACTCTTGGTGCGTTCTCTGACTGTTCCTAAACTAGGTGTCAATTCACAACAGGCTGCAGACCTACCAGCTGGGCCCGCCCAGCGCTGAGTCCACCACTCTGGCCCTGGTCGCGCCCCCAGCCCTCCTCGGCCCCGCCCAGCCTGGCGAGCTCCGCCCGGACACCCTGATCCAGTGCCAGCAGATTGTCAAGGTGATCGTGGTGGACCAGAGCGGGCGGAGCAGGATGGAGGCCTTCCTGAGCCGGAGCCCCGCCGCCCACCGGCTCATCCAGTCCGCCATGTCCACGCCTGTGCACGTCGCCACTGGCGACGGCCCTCAGCCGCCCCTGCCTCCGCCCCCTCCGCCCTACAACCACCCCCACCAGCTCTGCCCCCCCGACTCACCCATACCCTTTCACCACACACTCCCCTTCAGCCGCAGACGCAACTCCAGTGGGTCACGCAGTATTGTCTGACCACCCTCAGACACCTGGTGGAGACCCCACTCCAGTGACACACATGTACACAAGCTATTTGACTTATGACTAAAAAACATCAGCTTCATATGAAATCAAGTGTGCAGTCGACATTGGTTTTTCCTTTTCTTAGGGGATGAATGGTATGATAATAATAAAAAGTACATATCTAAAGATAAAAGTCACATGAAGATGAGAGCCGAACCGAGGCACAAACGAAAGAAAACCAAAACAGGATCTATTTATATTATAAGGGTGTGTGGTGTGTCTGAACTGCGTTTCTAAAAAAATGAATTTTTGTTCTCCTCCAATTATACAAGTCACTCTGTAGCTGTCTGTTGCATTCAAATGTCTTGATGTGGAAACGAGGCCGTAGGATTTCCACGATTTGTACAATGGAAGTTGGATTTGGTTTCCTTTCCTTATGGATGCAAAGGTCAATGTACTAAGAGCTGTCTAGAAAGGACACCAATGAGCCAAGACATTATGGGCACTGACAGATGAAGCGAATAAAGGTACAATGTCAAGGGGTATATTAGTCTATTCCCATAGTCGGATGCGGGTGAAATAGAGGGCCAGATGTCTGGATTAAGACATCTCCCAAATGCTTCCAGTCAGAAGGGGCGAGTACAGACACAATGGTCATACAAGGGACAAGCCATGAACCATGCTCATCATTATCATCAAGGCTGACAGAAGGGCTGTGGTGGAAGTGGCAGAACATTTTAATGATGTCTACGGGAGGAAAATGCTCTAACACAATACGTGCTGCAGACTGCTGAGTGCCCATGCTGAGCCATTATGACCATCCGAGTGGTCGTAATGTTTTGACTCATCGGTGTATGAACTCCATTTCATTTTAGTGCATCCATTTGGTACACACCTTGAGATGTGTTCACAATTGACTGATCCCAAACCCCGCCCCTTTTCGCCTGTCCTCCAATAACAGTTGAGCATTTTTTGACTTGATCATAAACTCTGTCAACTGTGTGTTTTCCTGTAATATCAGAGAGAATAAAATTTAACAGAGAGGTTCCAACGGACGGTACTTCCGCATTCGCTTTTGGAAGCGGGGGGGGTGATTTTTCACCCTTTATGCAGACCAGAACGACCCACTGTTCCATGCAAGTCAACGAATTTCACCTATTTCGCCCATTATTTCTCTATGGGGGCATTAATGGGAATTTTGATAATATATAATTATGTATAATAATGTACCTAAGATCAACCTTAAGCCTGAAGGTTTCAGAAATACCTGAAGGTATACCTGAAATACCAAAAGCTATTTCTGAAGCAAACTGTTTTGAGATAAATTAACTTTGTTTCAGGCCATGCATTTTGCTTACCTCAGCCTACACAGTAGAATGTTCACCTGTAACCTGTTAGTGACACGCCCACTTAAAGAGACATGCATTACAACACTCCTTTGTATAATTATAAAACGTTTGCTACTATGCTGCTTTGTCCAACCTCGTTACAGTGATAGGCTGGACAGGTGAAAGAAGCGGGGTTTGGATTGGTCAGTTGGTCTTGTAGTTAAAACTAGCATTAACAAAAAACCCTCCCTTAAATCACCTCGGAGGGCACTATATTGCAATCAAGGCATGCATATTTCAAACATACTGATTATTATTTAACCCTTATGTTCTGTTTGGGGTATGTGAGACCCCAGAGCCTTTTTAACAGTAATATAATTAATATTTTTCTTTTTTTTTCATTACCTATTTTACAGACTCATTTACACTTACAATTTACAATGCCCAAAACATAAGAACATTATAAGGCCAATTTCAATGTTCTAATGTGTACATGTGAGTCATTAATGTAAATATTTTATATTTGGCCATATACAGCCAACATAATGTGTGTAATTGTTATATAATCCCTTATCCAATCAAATAATAAGGTTTTATGGGGATATACATATTTTTTGACATTTGCAAAAAACAGTCTTAGACATTTTATTATGATCTATAGAAGCCAAAAATACTATTCAGCAGAGAAACCTTTTTTAACAATTACGTATTGGGGTATAAGACCCCAAACAAAGTCAAGATGAAGTCATGAACAGAACATGAGGGTTAATAAGAAGTGTTATTTTATTGTATGCATTTTATTTACAGGGTACAGTAGTATGAAAGAAAATGACCTGGTTATGCTACAATGCTTTTGTGTTATGTACTGAAAGTACAGTAGCAGAGAACCCTTAAATGAAAAACACAAAATTTCACATGTGAGATTCCAATAGTTGTTTGTTTGTTTGTTTGTTTGTTTAAGGGCTGATCTCCCCAAATCATGTACTAATGACAATCACATTCTTTTGTCTTTTCTCCATTCTTGTTAGTTTTTCCAGAATAGCGAGTACAGCAGTTTAATGCTATTTTCATGAGGTTTTACATTTAATATGTTGAGAATAGTGCTGTTATTTTAATTTATTTTTTACTACACAATGTGTGTCATATTGTTTCCACGTAGCTCAGGAAAATATGTGCAACACAGCAACACAATAGCAGCACTTCTTTGAGTGATACTGAGAGCATTTAACATTTATACTGTACATTTTAAATGCACCGATTGTGGATTGTGAAATGCTTGGGTTGCTATTCACAAGTTTTCTTTCCCTGTGAACAATGAAGCGTGCCCATAACGGGGTCTCTAGGCTGAATTGTTACTTTGAGTTTAGACAGTATATGTCCAGAAGATGTAGCTTAGACTAAAGCATAAAAATAAAAAGCTCTAACTAATGCATTATATCACTTGATATTATGACATTATATATACTATATAATATACATTATATATATGTATAATGTAATATACAGCTATATACAGTATATACAGCTATATACAGTATATATATATATGAAGTATTTGTTCGATACTATAATCTATATTTGAAATATGTACAGTAATTCACAGGTCACACATTGGACATATTGTAAATAGTGAGATATAGATTTATTATGGAAAAGTGACTGGAGTTCCAATGTGCTTATCTATGGATGTATTTGTACAGAGAAGATCTAGGTAAAAAAAGCATATAGTTATTAGCTATTATTCAGATGAATCCTGTTGCTATGAGGGATGGAAAACAGGCAGCTTTTATAGAACACACTCCAGTTACCATGGTAACACACTGATATTTACAGCTCGACATCCTCATTTAATTATCATAATATATTACCAGATTATTAAAAGAAGGCTGTTTCACCGGTTAGGGTGTGAAAAGGGCTATCATGTATTGATGTCTGTGTGCACGCGAGCGCATGCACACACATAACAATTAATATGGATAATTCTAGACCATATTAAAAATCCTTTGAATTATCCATATTAATTGGAGCATTAAATCAAAATCATATAAAACATTTTTTTTTATTAAGTTGCTTAATTTCTGTTATTTTAGCAAGCCCTCTTAGGTAAATAAGAACACTGACCATGTCCTGTAGTATACAGTGTGTTATTTTTGAGAAGAAACTGTTTATATATTTGCATCATTATTGTCAGGGCATGTTGATTTGATTGATGTCATTTCTCCCCTCTCTTTTCCCTCCCTCCACTGCCTCCTGCCCGCCCCCCTTGTCGTCATGGAGACGCAGCACTCTGTAACCTGACTGTAGAGCATCTTCATTAATCTGTGTATCCTCACGTGATACTTCTAAATGACCAACATGTTTACCAATAGAACATTTCTAAAGTTATATGTTTGCAGAAGAATAAAGTAGTTTTTACTCTGCCCTGAGTCGGCCTGTGTGTGTGTGT
>JAODUH010089226.1:0-14562 GCA_027564835.1 Typhlichthys subterraneus | reverse complement strand
CAATTTAGATCCGAATGAACTTGCCATCTGTGCCCCAATGTGTGCTTGAGAGAGATAGAGAGAGAGAGAGAGAGAGAGAGAGAGAGAGAGAGAGAGAGAATGTGATCTTTGAAACTGTTTGCCTCTCATTTCCATCCCCTTGCTCAGCACTTAGCCTGAAGGTAAATTATTCTCAAATGATACATTCCACGGTATATGTTCAAACTGAACAAAACAGACTAGCAGTCAAACCCCCTTTCCCCCCCATCCCACACACACACACACACCATCTCTCCATGCCGTTTTGTAGGTGCTTCCACGTGATCCCAGTATGTGGCGTCTTCCATGACGGATCGCGAGAGTGCTTAGGGCAGTGGGAGGCAGACAATCTCCACCAGTGTCAGATGCCGAAACCCAATTGTCTGTATCCGCCGATATTGCATAACGTGCAGAGAGTGAGCAAGTGTGCAGTCACAGCAATTACCCCATTAACCCTAATGTGTCTAAATCATCTGGACTGTACAAGCAGGCTCACCAACACAGTACAGTAGAGGTTGTGTGTCCCAGAAAACCCTGTCTGCTTTGTGTTTGCGTGTCTTTCCGCGTGCTACCTCCTATCGGATGTAATTTAAGTCTTATTGAATGGCTCCTGGTTTTGACATTATAAACTTTACAGATGCCACCACCAGGGCAAATTGTTCCCGCTGTGCGTTCTGGGTGTGAGGGTACATGCATGGAAACTCACCAGCTGGTATCACAGTTATTATTAATGAAACAAAGCCGCCTCAGTCTTCCAGAGGAGGCAGTTCAACGAGGCAGATTATCATAGACTGAAATACATTTCTGTTGGATCTTTTGTGAAAAATAAATTACTATTACTAGCTAATCTTCTTATCAACTAAAGTACCTTCAGTATGCTGTAGATTGCCAAGGACTGTCAAAGCGGTCAAGGATCTTAAATAGCAGGTGTAAAAAAACACACTATTTTCAATACCATGTGCACATTTCCTCCAACTTTATAATGCATATATTTCATTTTTTACAATGTCTCTCTATCTCTCTCAGGTGGGTTAATTTCAGTCCATCAGCTTGGATATCTATCTATCTATCTATCTACCTATCTATCTGTCTGTCTATCTGTCTATCTATCTGTCTGTCTATCTATCTGTCTATCTATCTATCTATCTGTCTGTCTGTCTGCCTGTCTGTCTGTCTGCCCGTCCGCCTGCCTGCCTGTCTGCCTCTTCTGTTGGTGCAAGCTGGGTGCTTCCCATCGCATTCAGAAGAGCTGTCGGGCCAGCACTCTCCATCATTACCGCCATGCATCTTCTTCCTGAAAATGCACTTTTAAAGCTTCTTAATTGCATTGGGGAGATAACCCTGTGGGCGTAAGACAGGAAGCCTTATAGTGGCTCAAGGGGCTGGATGGTGAGTGTGTGCGTGCGTGTGTGCGTGTGTGTGAGTGTGTGCGTGCGTGCGTGTGTGTGAGCGTGTGTGCGTGTGTGTGAGCGTGTGTGTGTGTGTGTGTGTGCGTGCGTGTGTGTGTGTGCCGAGGCGGGGAGGGTGGAGGGCCAAGACTCTTTGCATCAAATCAATGGTCCATCCAGCAGCTAATGCAACTCTGGGCAAGTCCTCAGGAAGCATTAAGACTATTAGTGCGGATCTGGCAACAGTGCATGCATGCACACACACACACACACGCACACACACACAACACATATGCTGATAAATGCACATAAAAACACAGAGCTATATGAAAATGCATACGCACACCTGCACACACAGTTAGAGTTGCTTTTTTGCTTACTTAACTCGTGGCCTCGACTTACTATCTCATGGCCACAAGTTAAAAAAAAGAAATCTTCATGTCACCTCCAGGGCTCCGTAGGTTTGAGAGGCTGCAATGTGTTCACTTTGGCTGATTGTTGACTCCTATGGTTAAATGTTGTTCCAATGAAGAGGATTACATTCTGAAATGAGCTGGCTACACAGGTTGTCATTTTTCAGAAGGGGCGAGACAGAGAAGTGATTGTAAAAGTAATGTAATAATGTAACTAGTAATGTAACTAATTACTTTTGATACCCAGTAATAAGTTACTTATTACTTTTTACATGAGTAATAAGTAACTATTAAATTATTACAATTCCTGAGTAACTTGCCCAACACTGGTTCAGACACAGAGAATATAGGCTACAATATACATAGCCTACTTTTTATCAGCACAAAAACTATTCACATGCACCATTTTGGCAAAGGCTAATTCAGATATTTGCTGATATTATACAGTAGAAGTTGGGCTTCGGCAGCAGTCACTCGAGGCAACTCCATGCACAGTAGTAGAGGGGCTTTGGCATTCAGTGACTCACATCCTAAATTTCCCGTTCTTGTTCAATGAACGAGTCACTCATTTGTTAGGTTGCTAACTATATTCTTCCTTGACGTTCACGATCACCATTTGGTCAGCTCTCCCACAATGACATGCTATGCCCACGCCTGCCTCTAAAAGGATATTTCCACTGCATATACTAGAAATATAAATATAAATATAAATGATTTTAATCCATAGAATTGCAAAGGTGAAAAAGCTGGATATACAGTATATTAAATGGGCTAATCTATTGACCTAGTTGAGGTCAGTAGATTACTGTTTTATTGCATGAATCATGTTCAGTTGTGTTACATTAGTGTATTTTGCTGGCAGGGTGCACAGGAGACAAATGCTGGAATTACATTCACAGTAAGCATACCAGAACCCACTACTACAACTGTAGTTCTGTTGGGTCAGCAGGTGTGTGTGTATGTGTGCGTGCGCGTGTGTCTGACAGTGCACAGTGTGTGGACAGTTTGTATACAGTAGGTGATGTACTCTATGTGATAAGACGGTACAGTATGTATGCACCTGTTTTAGGCAGCCTGCATTTTAATCATGTGAGCAGACTGTACTGCATGTCTGATATTTACTCTAGTATTTACATGTCTTCGTGTGGATTAGGGGTGTGCGCACAATATTTTTTCCATGTTCGATCGTGTGGTCGTGCGTGCGTGTGCGTGTGCGCGTGCAATGGAAGCATGTACATTGCAGGGGGAAAAAACTGCCAGCCATCCTATCAATGTGTAATTAACTCCCACCTGACAGCTAGTGCTGTGTGCAGGGGGATGAGCGCATGCTGAACTTGACGCAAGTAAATTGAGCATGGTGTGTTTCTGCTGTGCACGTGTGTGGATATGCATTTATGCATATACACTGTGCAAAAGGGCTCTCGGCACTTGAGAATATTATTTGTACTAAGCATATTTTGCTCAAGAAAATGTTTATACTTTATAAGTTTAAACTTATATATACTATTGTTATAGAATACAAATAT
Source organism: Typhlichthys subterraneus (assembly GCA_027564835.1). Lineage (NCBI taxonomy): Eukaryota > Metazoa > Chordata > Actinopteri > Percopsiformes > Amblyopsidae > Typhlichthys > Typhlichthys subterraneus. The sequence continues at coordinate 11,217 of JAODUH010089226.1, read as the reverse complement.
AAATAAAGGTATTTAAATGTTCAAGCTGCAGAATTATACTACTGTATATAGTATCTTATAGTATAATGTAAGAGTATATATTAGTTGATGTATTGCTAAAATGTATTAGTTGGACTTTACTTGGATAGACTTGGATATATTTTGTTTTGTGTATTATTTTGAATTACATTAATATAATTGACTTAATGGAAGACCAGCTTGTAATAAAGTCTTGCCAAATGACATGATTGAAAAAACATATATATCTTCTGGCTTTACAGCTGTACATTTTAAAATGATGTTTTTACAGTAAACTCAATCAAATCCAGCTCCAATGCCTAGTTAGACGTGGTGTATCCTGGGTGTATATGAGGGTGCAAGGGTGTTTAGCCTGGTGCTACATATGTGTGTGTGGGTGTATCTATTAATGTGTGTGTCTTTATATTTCCCTCTATCTCTCCATATGCAGCTTGGCGTGTATACTCTGAGTCAACGCTCAATACTAAGTCGTTGAGTGTCTGGGGGTTGTGACACAGACAACACCACAGCTATTAAATATGAACACTGAAACCCTCGTACAGCAAATTAATAATGTCACACACAGTCTCCTCTTCTCACGCGCACACACACACCCACACTTTATTACACACTTTCTAAAACAGAAAACAAGAAAAGAGACAAAATAACACAGCCAGAGGTGCTCAAGGCATTGCTTTCTTGATTTGTGATCTTACCGTGGATAAAAACATGCCGTGATAACATCTAGTTTTTGTCTTGAAAGGCTCATGGTGCTCCAGGTCTGCTTGTCTTTCTGCCTGTCTCACATCCATTAACCCTTAGCTTTCCATCCTCCTTAATCTATGCTGTTGCTCAGAAACACTGCACCTCAGAGTCTGACCACCTGGGTATAGACAGGGCTATTGTTATTGTTTATTGTTGATTTTGTTTACAAATGTTCCCAAGTGCTGTGGGACCTGACATTGTATTATGCACACTGAAGCTACTTTAAAGGTACACATCACCTCACGTGTTATTGTGTTCCCACCATGTGTGTTTGAAATGCGTGAATAGGCCTATATGGCCTATATGGTCTCTGTATGGGGAGTAGAGATAGGCGGGAGCAGTGTTTTGGTCATGATGTTTTCCCAGGGGTCATTCTGGACAAATTATTTATAATGTTTCTTTAAGCTAACATAAATATTTTACTATCTGCCCTGTTTGTGTGCCTCTAATCTGCCTGTCTGCCTTTTCCATCCACCAACATCACTACTGTCAGCCAGCCCCTCAGGTTACTATGGCAACCCCGCTTGAGGCTCCCATTGTAGCCTGTCTCACCTGAGCAAGTCCAGACTAACACTCCTGACAGATTTTGGGCAGGTGTGTATCATCATTATCATCATCATCATCACCATGGAGATATCACCATGGAGACCGGCGGCGACGTCGGCATGTTGCCGTGGATGTCGGAGAACGCCGTCTCGCCTGGCAGACGGCGGGATAGGTGACACACACACACACTCACTCACCTATGCGGTATCATCACCCTCATGTTTTATGGATTTTCTCTCCTTTGTTCGCCGCCTCCTCTTGATCCCAGTCGCAGGGTATATTTAGGCATGTGTTCGTTCTCTCCACGCAGCCGGGATCACATTGATTTGCTATGTAGGGTTGCTCCCCCTTCCCCTACTCTCTCTTCTTCCTCCCTCTCTTGGGCCACCACACGTGTGTTCTCACGCTCCCCGCTGCCTGGCTCTCAGCGCATGGCCGTAGACACACACACACACACACACACACACAACCTCTAAAGTAGCTCCCACACCGAATGTCTTTCCAACCAATTTCCTGTGAACGCCGGCTCCTATTTCCTAGACCCATAAACCCAGCGTCCCTTGTGTTCTCTTGACGCTCTTTTTCCACGCCGCTTACTTCCACTTGCCTTCCAAGGCTTCCAAGCTCCCTGCGACGCGTCGCAGCAGCTGAGCCACTGCCTTGAGGCTTACCTGCATCTTCTCTTGTGTGTGTGTGTGTGTGTGTGGGTGTGCATGCATTTGTGCGTGAACAATCAGGCCAGCTATCCTGCGGGGCAGCTGAAACACATGGCCTCACGTTGAGTTGGGCGGGGCGGGGGGGGGGGGGGGGGGAGTGGGATAGATGGAGCCACAGCAGATACTCACAGGGTGGTGGAGATAACCACGTCGTCGTTTGTGCCTTCAGGTGCTCTTTATGTCTCTTGTCTTCTCTCTTTGTGTCATTCTGTTCAGGTTTCGTGAGTATCTGTAGTGTTCGCGCAGCGTATTCCGGCCCCCGGGATCATTTGGCATCCTTTCACATCCTGCAGCGGTCAATACACAGCGAGACCCAAGATTGTTTTGTTAACCCAGTATAGTTTGAGAGGTAACCCCAGCTCCAGCAGAGCTGTCTGAACACGGGCCTGGTCACCCACTTTGCCTTCTCAAGGTTGTGCGTCATTCAGGACTATTTTCAGGACTCGGTCTGCACCGTTTGTAATTTCAACCTGCACCCTGTGAAATACGGTTTGCTTAGGGGAGACCGGGGTTTATTACAGAGCTTATTACAGCCAAACTAGGGGGCGCTGTGCAAAATGTTTCTATCAAATGTGTGACCTCTTTGTATGATTTAATTTATATTGTCAGAATGTATAGAGAGCTAACTATATTAGCATAAGGGAATAATTTCACATTTTGATGGGTAAGAGTAAATATTTACTTTTGTATAAAATTACTTCTGTAGCTTTGTACATGTAGTGTATCTCTATTTAGTAACCTTTTTTAAGAATGGAAGGGAATAGCTATAGTTTTAGTATATTTGTCAGATGCTAGGTCAAATCATGTGGTTATTTGCTAAACATTTACCTGAAGTGTTCAGATTACACTGATTCACACACTGGTATGGAGGTTGGTTGTTACACTGTGACAGCCAACCCCATGGTATAGCAATGGATTTTTTTTAAGTATAGTAACCCTTTGCTTAATTTTTGTTGGCAGAAAAATGGTGTGAAACTTCAAAAAAAGATGTTTGTTAAAATAAAGGTAAACATAAAGCTGCAGAGAACATTCAGTCAGGTTTTAAGGTATGTCAAATTCGACTAAGATTATACATGATTACCCTACTAATTCTTCACAAACAAATACAATATTCACAAACCTATACAATGAAATACATGACAAACATTTTGTTACATTTAATAGTTGATGTTTCATAAGGTTTTCTTGACTGATGGCTTTATTAAAAGCCTTAATATTTATATATATGCCTCTCTGTAAACTATAAATAAACATCCGATTAAACATAAATGAGGTATAAAACCATAGTGCAGGAACTTTATAGATGAATACATTACAAATTGTGTTAAGAACATTTGAAATATTTAGTATCGCTAAGTTAATAAGAAAATCTTAATTGATTGTTGCACATCTGATGTGATCTGAAATAAACAGTGACAACCAACCTGTGATGGGGTTGGTAATTATACAATATTAATTTATACCCAAGATCTTAAGATTTGAACCAATACTGCAATTATTCTTTTGTAATGTACTGGTGCTGAGAATATACTGGCAAGAGTAAAAATTTTAACAACCAACCTTGGTCTCCCCTACACACTCAAATAATTTAGTCATTTAGACCGAATTGTAGAGATTAATCCCAGAGTTGGCGTTAATGCTTTGCAGATGTTTAGTCTTATTGCGCTAATACTGTATGCTATTATTTCTATAACATGTTTGCGCGTTATAAAACAATTAACAATACTAACACAACTACTATGTGTGGAACACGAACAGTAGTCAAAAGATTATTTCTAGAATGTAATATACATGTACATATACAGTACAAGGTCTAAACACTAAATGTACCACACCGTCTAGATAACAACATAATAATCACATTCATTTACAAGGTTAGACATATAGTAGTACAGTGCACTATTTCCTATATATTGCCACCAAATGTAAGATCTGGCATGGGACAACAAACAGGCGTGGTAACAATGTAGCAGCATGCAACAGGTTGTACTCTTTGCAAGGTCATTCACAAGATTTGGGTATAATTCAACGGGGCAATTTTCTAACTAAATATAATATGAGCCCATCTACATGAAATGGATGAAACGTGATCCAAAGTGACAGTGGATCTCACCAGCAATTCTGTGATTTCCCTCTGCGGGTCAATAAAGAGATGAATAACTCCTGGCTGTGAATTTAAATGTTTCTAAACAGAGATGAAAGGGGCCTGCCACAAAGTCAGATCTGGAAACAGCAAAGGGCTTTGTGTTTGTGTGTTTGTGTGTTTGTGTGTGTGTGTGTGCAGCCAGTGAACTAATTCATTAATCTGGTTGACAGTTCTCAGTGAACTTGGCAGTAAACAGGCGTGGTTGAAGAATAGCAATGAGACCAACTAGAGATTGCTGGGCTGAGCTGTGTGCTTCTGAGACTTCTCTTCCTTGGTGTTCAACATGGTGTGTGTTTTAAAACCATGAAAATGGTAGCGAATTGAAACAGACATAATAGAAATATAAAGTAAGTATAGTCACCACCATTAAAATGAATGATCAACTGTAAAGTAAATACATTATTAATATAGATGTAAACTGTATTATAATGCTATTACAGTAATGTACACATTTATTTCTGGTATTTTTAACACTACAGATGTCATCTTTAGATGTCAGGTTAAGTCAGAAGATTTTTGTGTCATCCTCCGTTTTGTCAAATGTCCAAATGAGTTTGTGGCGCCACCACAGGGTAAACCATTACCTACAGCATTGTACCATTTGCTGTGTCACTGTGTCTGCTGATCTCATTGGCTAAGGTCATGATCGTCTATAACTGGAGAAAAGAGAAAAGAAACTCTCTCAGGAGAGGAGTTTTCTCACTACACACCTTTGTTAGCACACTGTGTGTGTGTGTGTGTGTGTGCGTGTGCATGTGTGTGTGCGTTTGCATGTGTGTGTGTGTGTGCGCGTGTATGTGCGTTGTTTGATTTTTATGGTATGTCAGAGACGATGTGTGTTATTTCACTGACAATAAAAACCACAGAAAGAAAGACCTAGAAGATATTGAGAAAGCGAGAACGAAATAGAAAAATGTGTGTGTGTGTGTGTGTGTGTGTGTGCGTGCGCGCACTGGTGTGCTGGTGTGTTTGTTTTGGCGGTGCGACCGGGTAAGTGTTCCCTCATCACACAGCCTTTCATTGCTCCTGACCTGTCCTGACCTGTGGTAGAAGGGATTGCGTGACCACCATTTTGAAAGCAGCGATAAACAAAACGGAATATTAAATACTGTTGATTTAGACATTCACCATACACCACCTGTGCATAGAGGACCAGCTTGAGAATTCAACACAACATGCATGCTACAAAAGACCAACATCTTCTAATTGACGCAGTCCGCCTGTGAAATATTGTATGGATCAGACCTTTAATAAAAGGCAAAGCACTCATGTTCCTGGGACTTTTCAAATAGGCTGAATCAGAGGTTATATTATATGAATCCAAGACAAAACAAGAGTGTGATATGTCTGTCATCGATCCAGTGTTGCAGAGATGCTGAGACATACCGCAGATGACCGTAGCAGCGATGAGGTACCACCACCTTTTGTCTGCTCAAGTACTGGTAAACTGAATCAGAGCTATGCTGGGATGGGATAGTGGGGAATAGTCCTTATACATGATTTGCTCCATGTGCTTAGATGCATATTTTGTCTCAGGCAGCAGTACATTAAAGCTTGCCTTTGGGTAACAGCTACATCAATTAAAGCCATCTTCGACAGGCATGACGACAGTGATTATGTTGTTGAATAATTCAGGTAGTGAGATGATAGTGTAGGACGATGCACCTACTGTATGAATCTATACCAGCCTATTTAAGGCACAATCATACTCATACTGTGAATGGTAATGCACTGTGCGTGTGTGTGTGTGTGTGCATGGTAAGTCACAGAAGGTGCCAGAGGACAGTACTCACGACATGGTGGGAGAAATATGGGGGTGGGACACTGCACAGCCTGGGAGGGAGAGAGAGAGAAACCTGCACACACACACACACAGAGAGATGGGCAGATACAGAAAGAATGGAAAGATGCAAAAGAGGAGAGGAGGGGGATAAGAGCCTTGGAGGGTGGGAAAGATAACAGCAGATAGGGAAAACAGGATGGAAACCCAAGTGAGTAACTGATACAGAGAGAGAGAGAGAGAGAGAGAGAGAGAGAGAGAAAATGACAGGCAGAATTTAATAAATTAGATCAGGCACCTAGCTGGTTTCCTAGCAACCCCGCAAAGGCGAGCCTGGTCAGGCCTGGCTTGTACTCCAGAGTAAAGGTCTTTCTCCCTTGCCTCTTTCCTCTCTTCTTCATCACCTTCCTCCTCCTCCGCACATTTTGGCGCTAGCCTGAATTACACTCGACATCTAGAAGATACAGACACAGGCATTTTAGTTGACGCAGGTACAGTAAATGTTATTACTGTATGTACATGTTAATGTGCGTAAGGCTATATTAATATCAATTAACTTGGTCGGACCACAAAATTGTTTGTGTACGTTATAACTTTGTATTTCATTTTTATCTAAAGTATAATACTTTTAAATACAAGCTTATAATAATTGTGCATTAATTCTCTATATATGCACTAAACCCAGAGGCAGCAAATCTGTAGGCCTACCTAGTCTCTATGCACACATACTGTATACGGTATTGAGAATATATTTATATTTGAAACACACAAAATAAGCTCTGTGGTGACCTTGCACCAGTTTGTAAGAGAATCAGTTCAGATGTTATCCAAAGTTGTTCTTCCTTATGGAAACATGTTTTATATCTTCTTTATGTTGTCGTTGTTTAATTATGCCAATTACACAGGTTCATATCACCACATTTACTAATTATATTTTATGAATATATAATTATTAAACACAAAATTCCTCCAATGTCCATTAAATACATTTGTTATATAATATCAGGAGACACATTGTTGTGCTTGATATGTATTGACATGATAAGAGGGTTAGGGTTAGCACTGGGGGTTCTGTCTACACTTTTCATGGCTCTGCTCCCAGTAATACCAACTGGACTATTGCGTGCATGCACAACAGAGAAGGTTATGTCGGGTATAATGCCATTAATGTCAATCGATGTATTTCTGTTCTATTGCTGTTTAACTCTCTACAATAAGCCGTAATAACATCATAATGTTATACAGCGGTCTCATATAAATAGTGCTGATACAGACAGTAACAATTGTAACTTGCACTATAGGCAAAAATGCAAAGAAAAGATTGGATTATCTCCCTGATGATTTTTTAATTTATTTTTTACTGACATGAATGCAATATGTTCCCTGTCTCCAAGTGTAATCAGCTGCTGAGACAGGTTCATTAAACCCACCTCAATCATTTATCAAGCTTACACCCACTGGCTCTATATGACTCGGAAATACTTTCACATGAGTTTGCATATTCCCCCCTTAACGATCACAGGGCCATAGAATAAACACAGATAGGATTTCTGTGCGATCAATATCTGTGCTAAATAGTGTGTTCTTCCAAGTCCGGATCGGAAGACAAACAGGAAGATGCCTCCCCTAAATATCCCCTCTCCATCTATTCCTGCCTAATGCTTTCTTACTGGCAGGGGTGAGATTCCATTGTCAAACTGGATTTATAGTTGCCCCAGCACGTCTGAAAACTAGTTTAATGTATTTGGGTTATTGGTCAACTAAAGCAAACATGGGATTAGATGTTGATATAAAGCTTTATGTTAACGATTATCTACCCTTTCAACCTAACCTACTTATGACTGCCCTCTAGTGGCTACAATGGGACAGTATAGAGGTATTTTGCAAACCAACATAATTTCTCTCACTGCCAGGCGGTTGACAGCTCTGAAATAAATGATAAGGAGAGTTGTAGGAAAAATATTGACTAATCTGCCACCTTAACTCCATTAAAATGAAAAGCCGGAGGAAAGAAGCAAAATAGTATTGCAATGCTGTCTAAACATATGAGAACGGAGGTTCTACCAATTCTATTTATCTGAAAAAGTGACAGATGATGGCATACACATTATAGCAAATAGTTTATTTACACATCTTTGTTACAGTCTCGCTCAGCTGTCCCATATACTGTGTAGAAATTGGGCAGCTGATGAAAACTGAATAGCACACGCAGAAAATTATGATGTGAGGTGATGAGGAGATAATTGTGTACAAAAACACATTGCTTTTGGTCAGGATATTGTACTGTATTATACTATTAAAATGCTTAAAAAACATGATATCCCAAACTGGTGAAACCTATCATCAAAATAAGAATACTAAAATATAAAATTAGAAATTAGATAATTTCAAACACTACAAATATTGTTTTCAATTCACATTTGCGGTGCATTGCGCTCTATTTCAGATAAAACGGTAATTTCTGCCTATGGCAACGCTAAAGTATTTTGTGTATCATATAATATATTATGAACTCTGAAAAACAGAATTCAGTAGATAAACATCAGATGTTGCCTTAATGGGCATTAAATATGAGATATAAATGGAAACCTGCAGTCAACAATAAAGGGTGGGTGTTAATGGCAGACAATCAACATATCTTGTCACAAAACATTATGTATCTCAAAGGCATGTGCAATTCCATTTGTGATAGTAATTTGAGCCAACAAAATGTGATTAATGATCATAGGTCTGATTATGACCATATGACCAAAACAAAAAAACATAAAAATAAGTTAATACAAGTTAGATTACAAAGAAATGGGCCTTGTTGAAACTAATATTATTGACCATTTCTGCAAATAGAATCTGAATGCAGACCAGGACACAGAATCACAACTTCGGAACATAGTGACACAAAGCCCATTCAGTGCACCAGATGAGACTGAGATAATGTTATTAATATAATATAAAACCATTTCACCTTAGATTTTGTGCTGACAAATGTATCACAAAGAAACAGTTTCAATTAATATTTTTCTGAAACTGCCAAAATTCCATATGTACGCAAATATATAACTATATACAAAATGTTCTGTATTTATCTGAATTAACACGTTTCTAGTATAAGTACACTATTTAAGGCACTGGTTCACAAAGGACATCTAGACAAATTTGTAAAATGAGGTTTACAATGACTAAATAACACATAAGGTTTGCCAACTGCAATGAGAAAAAGTCTTCTTTCTGGATTTGAAGCAAAAGCAAATAGATTCACAGGGCATGGAAATTATGGAATGTCTTATTTTTCTGAAGCACATAAATCTATGGTTGCTTCCTAATAGTACTATATACTGTAAAATAAGCTCCCTCTCTCTGTATCATAATCATGTAGCAAAAACCACAAACCACAGGGCAGGCACTAAAGGTCTACTGCAAAATGGCAAAGGCAAGCATATTGCATGTTTATGTACCCACTAATATTATATATTGATGTGGATTCCATTTCAGTTAAAATAACTCAATAGTATAATATTTATTTACTGAATTGACATGACATTTGACATTTCTTGGCCAAAAATATTAAGGGAAACAGACTGTGTCCGTGGCGCACAAAAACATTTCCATATTCAATGTTTTCTCTGTGAGAAAACCATTTTGATCCCTATGGGAATAGGGTGGATGGGACAACAAGCTCTATATTTACAAGGGTTCAGCCACTTTCAGGCCTGTTGACACCATACTTATAAGTGCAGGGTTGCTGAAAATCAGTCCTTTTCTTCTTCAGCTCACAATTTACTTCTAAAAAGGAACTATATCTTTTAACAAAAGACAATCTTACAATTGACTTGCATGAACACATGACTCCAGTCACAGTACTGTACTATCACAGTGACACACAGAGGCTGGGATGCATGTGGTTCTTCTAATGTCGATGTCGCTGTTGTACACTCACTAAAGTGAACAATGTGATTTTATGCCCGGTGTAAAGTACCCAGCTTCACTGCATCTCTGCTTCAGTCCACCTGATCACACACCTGCAACACTTTCTGATTGAAGTCGTCAGGCTGGTCCGCGTAGACATAGTGGCCTGCTCCACGGATAGTCTGCGAGACGGGAAAGTTCACAGCGACGTAAGGGAGGAGGGCTTGAAATAAGGGTATGACATTTATATTGTACTGTATGTGTTGTTGGTTTTTGTGGACCCCAGGAGGAATAGTTTCTAGCTTGGTAGCTATAACCATCTCAATAAATAAATAAACAAACTAACTAATAAATAAATGTGATAAACACTAATATACTACATTACATTGCTTGCTACCTCTGTCTGTATAGATACAGAAGGAAGTGGAGTACTGCCTTAATGTAGGCTCTGTCGATATACTGCACCTAATATGTGCTGTGATCTTCCTTGGCGTGAGACTTACTATGCGTTGCATAGAAGAATAAAAGCTCTCGACAATTCACACGAGATAAAATGCAGGAAATGCCTCGAGGGTCAGGGCACAGTGATTCCCTCATAACTCATAATATTGACAGCCTAGCCAGATTCCTAGTTTCTATTGCGCTTCGTTCTGTACTGAATACATGATTAACTAGAGTTTATAATGTGTGATCATTGATCTTATATTGATGTAAAAAAGCTGATGCTGAGGGTTTGACGAAGGTTAAGCCTTGCTGTAATGACAATGTTTTACTACACATTTTTTGTTGAACTCCTGAGCTCCGCCCAATTCTCATCCCGTGGATAATGATGAATTTACGGCAATCTCCACGTGAGAGCTGGGCCGCAGCTCTTTGATGGCGCTGCCAGAGCTGCAGTCTATGCTGGAACGTGAGCCGTAGATGATGGTAATGGGGATCTCGGCTTGAAGATGTCCAATCCTGTGAAGCATGGGTGTCCTGGCCCAGCCATAGGGAATGGTCATGTTCTTAAATGCTGTCTCCCCACTGTGAGGGAGGAAAGCACCCAACATCTCACTAGGTGTTCAAACACAGCGACACTGCAATATGTTACTAACACAACACCCATACCAGTTGTGAAACTATCAAACAAACCATCAATGGGAAATTGAATTGGAGTAACAGAGCAATGATTTGTTCAGTTACTTACTACGTTATTTTCAACTTCCCCAAATTTGAAAAAAGTCTTCCATTTTGTATAATAGAAAGTCAAGTTATATTATGTTACTACTGGTTAGCATTTTATATATATATATATATACACATATATATATATATACACATATATATATATATATACACACACATATATATATATATATACA
>JAODUH010089215.1:0-14563 GCA_027564835.1 Typhlichthys subterraneus | reverse complement strand
CTCTCTCTCTCTCTCTCTCTCTCTCTCTCTCTCTCTCTCTCTCTCTCTCTCTCTCTCTCTCTCTCTCTCTCTCAGAGTGATTGGAGGGCTGGACTCTACTGACACTCTGGATGTCCTGATGGACATAAACAAGGCTATATGGCAACTACCCATGAGCACAATCTCGCTGCTGTAATTGATAATGCGTGCATGGTGTTTTAGGTGTCCGAATACCCTACTTGTGTACTATACAGTAGGCAATGTGCAGAAGGCGATACACAGTAGCCGTCTTCAAAAGTATCTCATAATTTGTGATTAGAAATATGTCTCTCTGTGTGTGTCTTTAAGCGGGAACTATTGATATGTTAGGTATCTTTACACTATGCATTTATTGATGTATATGACTTCTATAATGACTTATTACAAAATATGACATGATATACATTTGTGAAATGGTATTGTTCATCTGAAATATTCTATTTGTGCTAATTCAAGGTCAGACAGCAAGTATGGTCTTGCGAGGCTCTCAGGCAGGGTGCACCCAAATGCACGACACCCGGATTTCATGGTTTTGGGATTTTTAATTACAAATTAAAAAGGCAGATGCAGAAAACACAAAGTGCTGACATAAAATGACAATTAGACAAACACTAAAGAACACACTAGGTCTTACATACAGGATCACAAGACAGACCATTGGGTACAGACAGAGTGGCAGGTGAAATCAATAACAATCAACATGGGCAAGACCAGGAACACAGGGGAAACACGGACTGGAACACATGGGAAACATGGACTGGAACACATGGGAGAAAACATGGAGGCGGACAGCAGAACATGACATTTGATGGACAGATCCACCGATGGACTTGTGTCTAACAGTCCATCTGGCATGTCAGGTTACAAGTCTACACTATGCCTGCTAAAACAGCATTATTACTGTAATTCCACCAGACCATCTCTCTTGTGATTTGAAAGAAATATACAATAAGTGAGAAGTTACATTGCCCACACAAGAGTCCTCCATAGGTATACATTTCTAAACCAAAGCATTATTATTAATTCTCAAAACATACAGTATAGAAATATTAATCTTATTGTGTTTGTGAAACAAGTAATAATAAAAAAATAAAATAAAATAATGTTGCTGCATTAAAAAATAATTTTTGATAAAGCTTGTCATTTGTCTCTTAAATCTTAAACTTTCAGTTTTTGCAATTCTTGCTTCCACAAACAGAACCCACTCATCTGTTCTCTCTTTCTCTCTCTCTCTCTCTCTCACGCACAGACGCGCACACACACACAAATACGCACACGCATGCACATGCATGCACACACATATTTACAGTAAAAGACAGAAGGGCCGTGGGCAACTTATTAACCAGAAACCATTACAGAGGGAAGTTGCATTAATTACTTTTCTGCCTCCCAGTCACAAGGAGAGAAGACATGGTCATAGGACATCCTTGACAATGTTTTGCTACTAAGTGCCATACTGAACATAAACATTATTTAACATGCTTTTATTATTATTTTTTTTTCATTTTCACCTGCATAGTGCCATGAATACATTACTGTTAACTATTACCTTACTAAAATTGGTTAAAGTCAAACTAAAATGAATATGCATTTTCTTAATTGATTACACATTCTATTCAATAGGTGTCATTTACAATGGTGGGGAAAGTATTTTTGTATTGTATTGTATTATAGTAGCCTCTATGCCCTTTTGATTCACATTATACAGCATATGTAGGCTATACACATGGATTATATGCATTATACTGTACAGTATACCGTATACAACATGTTTTTTACTTGTTTATTAATTAAGGAAAGGGCATTGAGCTGTGAGGCATACCATTAACCTGACATGTCAGAGAAATTGGTGTCACAAGTCCATCTGGGGAGCTCTACATTGTTTGTGAATGGCAGGTACTTTCAAAAAAAGACTTCACAGTTGATTGAAGAAACAATTAGGTCGTTTTCGCTGATAGCACACCTAAATCATGCCCGTATAGCTATAAACACAAGATTTGGAATGTTCAGTTACGGACATATTTCGGATACATTCAAAATAATTTGTAGGCTTTCCAGACTGACTCTCACAGCAAAATGAAACTCAAGCTCCTAGCGTACCATACCACATCTTGGCAAATGTTGGCGTGGACCACAGGACAGCAGTTCGGTCCTCAGACATCATGCCACTGTGGCTGACTAACGAGTCTCTGTAGCCCTTATTAGGCTGCATGTACACTAAAGGCTCTAAAAATGCATCCAGAATCTTGTGTATCTCTCTGCCCTCGCCACTTGCTATATAAGAAGACAAGCTGTTTGAAAACACACAGCACTCCAGACACACACATATGAACACTCTAACCCTCTACTCGAACAGACGAAGCTACGTGGTGCGGAGGAGGTATTGGATATAAAGCAGATGGCAACAGAGAGGAGGCCACAGGGCTAGAATTATTATTGGAGCCCCCTTTCCCTTCCTTTTCTGCCTCACAGTTGGATGTGGCCTCACTATTATGACATTTGAACGTCAAGACAATAATTGCACTTAATTTTCCTTTTCTTTGATATTATTTTTATATCAGTCCTATACAAGATATTGTATATCACAGGGTAAGTACTAGCACTAGTGTGTGAACTATCTTTTTTTTAAGGAGCTTAAGGAGCTTCAGTCTATTTTTCTTGTTTCTTGTTGTTGCCTGTACTTTCACTCAATACTAACATTGGAGCAAGTAGGCTACCTTGTTTTTTACTTCACTACATATAATTAGTCTCTTACCAATATTGTCGTCCAGTGACAAGTCCACACTTTTTTGGCACAGACTCATTCAGCGTGGCTCAACCTGACTTTCCCATTAATAACGACACTGCATACATGCTTTGCTTACAGTGCAAGTAGTTTGTAGACAATAGGGCTGCGAGCACATTGTCATGTTGACAGGTTGTTACCATCTTCACTTCTTGAGCGGTCAACGCCTTGGATGCAGGATGTAGGATGGGTGGAGTCAAGTCTACATTTTACTGTACATTAGAGAGTCCAATTCATCGTTATAGGGGGTTCCTGACTGACACAAGTTCCAATGCAATCGCATTATACCTGCATTACTTGGTAGATACAGAACACATGGCGACCACTCCATGTGTTTAGAACATGCTTTCATATTACTCAAAGTTGTATGATTGTTACTTATTGGTTTACTACAGCTCCATTTCATTATTCAGTACCGCTTAACAAAACCAAAAATAGAAAAAATGATTGAAATTGTAATTGCTACTTCATTGTAGTAACTATTGTTAGTACATAATCAATATCCACCCCTGGTTAGAAGATAGAAAATCTGAGAAATTCTAATGTACAATTTAGCTGACTTTGACTTAATGTCTCTACCATCACCTGATATGTGTAAGATATACTTATTTTTTGGAACCCATTACAGCACCTTCTTCTGTCCATATTCAGTATGATTTAAGGTTGTGTTACTTAAGATTAGGTTAAAGTTGAGGGTTAGGTTTCTAAAGGAAGCATTATATTTTGAAAGTCCATGCTTTAAAAGCTTATACGAGGCGAGAAGGAACTGTGATTTGTCTGTCTAAGCTGAAGTTGCATCATCCTGTCAGGCACGGTATAACCGGTCGGTCAGACGTTATCCTGAGTGAGACATCTCCCACTAAATGGGTGTCCCAGTTGTGTTGAGTGGGAGCTTGTAGAATGGCAGAGCGGGGAGTAATGGAAGCTAAAGGAGGCAGTGCTGTGTTGGCAGCCACTCTCTCTCCGCTAAGTAACAATGCCCCCCCCCCCCCCCACACACACACACATACACCTCCCTCCCACCTCCTGCAATAGTGTGATGGCACGCGTTAATAAAAAAAGAAAGATAGCCCTGCAAGGCACACGCTGCAATCTAATCCACCAATGTGTGTCTATATGAGGTCGGTCTTTAAAAGAGCAGAGCAATTTTGGTGGGATTGTTTCAAGCACTGTGCGCATGTGTGTGTGTGTGTGAGTGTGTGTGCGTGCATGTGCGCGTGTGCCCATCGCTGATCCGCACATGCATGTATAAGCATGTGCCCCGGGAGTGTGCACACGATGTGTCTTGCATACACTGTACATCGTTATGCATGTGGCCTAATCTACATATAATTTTCCCTCATTTGAATATAGCACTCATTGGGTGACGGTGGTGATAACTACCTGTTACGCAGCAAAGAGCTCCCATTGGGTCTCTCGGTGTCGGTCCGCTTCACAGCGTTTGCACAGTGCAGAGCAGCAGTGGCACACGTGAGACTGCTGAGACACGCCAGCAGTCGTCCTAGCTTCATGCCTACCCTCCGTGCACGACTCGTTCCGCTACACTGAGAGTGCCAGCGTGCGAGGATGGGGGGAGGGGGCGAAATGACACGCCGGTAATGGCCGAAATTTCAAGGGTGGAAGAGAGTGGCGAAGAGAGAGGCTGGTGTCCTGACGTCTGGGAGATATATTTTCAGAAACACCAGGGCAATCTGTGCTTAATAGTGGAGATGTCTGTTGTGTCGAGACAAAGGTTAAAGGAATCCAGAAACAGCCCAGAGCATGAGGAGAGAGACATCTCACAAAAGATTGCATTGCCACGCAATGGAATATAACCTTTATGGCTTTGGCGATATGCATCAGGGTGGAGACTAGTGGTTGACACCAGGGACATTATGATGCTGACACTGTGATCCCCGTCAATGAATGGAAGGAAGACACACATAATGGAAAAAATAGATATTAGATATGTCAAATACAAAACCAGAGAAGCTCAAGTCTTTCTGACTTTCAGTAAAGAACTCCCATTGGTATTACACATTCCATGTCCCATCAATCATTAACACTCCTGGGGTAACTTGACCAAGACAAGATGAATATCATTTTTGACAAACCTTTGAGAGTGCAGCCAAAATGACAGGCTGTCATTGACGAAACCTTTATTATGTGCGTTTGCACACGCGCACACACTCAGACACACACACACACACACACACACACACGCACACACAGACTACTACTCTCAGGAACACTCTGAAGGCTTGTACAGCCATTTACTAGTTTGGAATGTATTCAGTATTTCTCAAAAATTCATTGAAATCCACAAGAAGCCCACTAGCTTTTTAAATTAAGTTACTTTGGTTAGACCACCTCGTCTACTTTCCCCATGCTTGGACTGACACTGCAGCCATGCTCGCTGTGAATAACCCCAGTTCATCCATGCAGCTCAGTGCTGACGTCCTCTCTCACTGTGGAGCCCGAATTCTCACAGCTAAGGGTCTGCAAATGGGAATGAACAGGTGTCACTTTAATTATGGGTGCCCCTTGTTAGAGACCGTCCATGCCAGCCAGGAGGTGGGGACGAGGTCTTTCAATTAACCTTGGCGCTTATTATTGAAGTGCATTGATGCAGAGTGCGGGGCCGCTTGTGGCTAGGTGGGCAATATATTTGCCAGTCGATACAACTCTTTGACCTTCTGATTACAAGCACCCATGCAGGGAGTGTGCCAAGAAGAAACTTTCCCTCCTGTGTTCTACTTGTCACTGGCTTTACGTTTAATTTTCCTCAAATCTCAGGGAAGGGAGATGCAATTCCAATGTTAAAATGCTGCACATTGAGA
The DNA here is from genome assembly GCA_027564835.1 of Typhlichthys subterraneus. Classification (NCBI taxonomy): domain Eukaryota; kingdom Metazoa; phylum Chordata; class Actinopteri; order Percopsiformes; family Amblyopsidae; genus Typhlichthys; species Typhlichthys subterraneus. The sequence goes on along the minus strand of JAODUH010089215.1, from coordinate 8,941 downwards.
GAAAGTCTGTGGTATTTAATAATGGACATTCATATATTGATATTATTTTAATTAATAATAATATTTAATAATGCATGAGCCATTTTGTGAATACTGTCACAAGTTTACCCCTCAACCCCCCTACACACACACACGTGTGTGCGCGCCCAGCAATATACTGTATACTTCACACCATATAGCATATGATTGGCAGTTGTATCAGCTAATTATTACACAGACTACAGATGTTACACATCAAATTGCCAGATTTTGTTTTATCATTTAGCAAAACACACTGTGATAGCGTTTGACATTGTGATATTTGCTGATAGTTTTTATAATGTTTGACAGCTAGCATACAGCACAATACCTATCCTGCAATATGTAGCTGTTGCTAGGCATCCTAGAGGACAATTAGATATGTTTGTATATGAATGCATATACATGTAATTTATGTAGACTACATTATGCATATTTTATTAGGCTATTATGTATATTGAGGTAAGATATATTATGCATATTTTATGTAGGCTACATATATGGTTTAGCAATCTTGTAGTTAAAGCATTAACAGAGTTGCATTAAAGAGGCATTTACCACATCTGGCATTATTCCAAGTACATCAATTTCTGCAAATTAGTTAGCAATAATGAAAGGATGTTGTTTAAATTCTGGTCGCTACCTATTTGTCAGTAGATAGATTAACTGCCGTTCGATTTTATAGGTTGTGAAAAAAGATGGACCAGCAAATCTGTGTTGGGGAAATACATGCCAATTCATGTAATTTGCCCGTGACTTTTCCCAACATAGGCTGACTTTTCCATACAATTCACGCAAACAGTCAGATTTTTACAAAGGAAGTATTTCTTTCTTGGCAAGTAAGACAGAGGGACAATGATCAAATTAAAACATGTAGGGCCTTTGCCAGGTACTAATACACCTCACAAAAGTCATTGAAAATGACTGATCGCCAAGTCAACAAAGATGTGACAGAAACACACTGCCGTCAAATTAATAAGCACTCTCCTAAACACAAAGACTGAATGATTTGACCAGTAATGGTAAATGTCACTTTCTGAGGTAGATTTTGGTTTTATTCAATATTTGCACAGCATCACCATTCACCAGTATTCATTTGAGTGTCCTGAGCTTTAGGAAGTTACAGTAAACCATTTTATTCAGTGTATCGTTACCCACATAAGCATATCCTTATTGCATGTCGTCTTTGTATGTTGTTGTATTTTACTACACAAATCCATAAATACCAATACAACATAGTCAGATTGCAAGTCAACCAGAAGACTAATTGCATGTCATAGCTACAATATGTAGCATATTAATTGTTGCCCTCTGTAGGAAAATAATATACATTTTTTTGATCTTCATCCAATTTTCATGCTCTTCCATCTTACAAATGTTCTCAGGCACGGTATTGACTTGCGCTTTTGTAGCCTAGTTTCTACCAACATACCTCATCTACCTATACCACATTGTCTTACAGGGATATGTAAATAGTAAATGCTTGTCAACATGGAACATATAAGAGGAATATATTTCTTGAAGAATCACCATGGCTCAGAAAAAGATACAGTAGGGTGATGATCCATCAAGATACCAAATCCAGAATTAAATACCACACAAACCAAAACCTGACCCATGCTTTATTATTGACATTTGCTATGTGGGGGTAGATTCATAAACCAATACAGTACATTGCCAAAGGTTACACTGTTTATTCTGGTTCACACTGTAAAGTCATCACATTTATCTACAGAATATGCTGTATTTCTTTTTTTTTATTTTGAACACAGAATATTCCACTGGTTTGTGTTGAAGCTAGTGCCTGTCAATTTGCTTTCTTCTTGACTTTTCTAGATCATTTATAAAGACCATAAGAACATGTGCCTCCTTTTATTTGAATATGCTAATTGCATGTCATTCAAATTCCCATGCTTATAAGTGCAGACTCACATAATGTCCTCAATCATTTGCTAACAGTCTTGCCCTCCTCCCTATATCTACCTCAAATTTAATTTCAAGATGATGTATGGTGAGGAAGTATAATTTTATACAGTAGGTAAGTCATATTTAATTGGCTTCTGTTATTTGTTTTGCTGAGTGGTGTTCACATACCATGTATTTAAGTGGTAGTAGAGCACAGACCCCTGTTCCACACAATAATGTACTTGTTACAAGATGGTAGCATACCAAGAAGAGACACTAACTTACTAGATATATTGGTGGAAGTGCTGGATTGATGAAACACTTGCAAAATTAAAGGTTAATGAACTGCAAAGTTATTAAAATAATAGATTAGTTGTTGAAAATTGATTAAGGGAAGCAGCTGACCTGATTCTGTTAACTTCAACAGATATGGCTCTCGATATTCAGCATGTTGTCCTTCCAGACTTGTAATTATTATCACAGTTGGTGGTGTTTTTACAAATCACTTATAATAATCCACTCTGATTACGCTTGACATTTTACACACAATTGACATACATGATAACATTTGGCATGGCAAATACACGGGAAAATCATTTGGCACAAACACCTCCAATGAACTTAAAATGAATGATTCATGATTCATGATTAGAAAGGTTTTCCAAAGCCAAGGCATTTAGTTGTTTTCAGATTAAACCATTTGTCATCATCCTACATTTGCAAAATTATGCATTTGGCAGTCGATAAGGTACTACATTATATTAATGTAATTAATCTGAGTGTCATTTTTACTTGTATTACTTTAAAATTACTTTGTTTTGTTGTCTTGCTTGCTTGTATATAATGACTCTTCCTTTTCTATATGTAGAGGATTGTTTTAACATGTTGTGAACACAGGGGGGCAGTAAGATATCACATTGCTCCAAATGACGCCCACATGCTAATAAGAAGTCTAAAAGAATACTTTTGGAAGTCTTATGCATTTGTGGTACCTGAGCTATACAGTCTACTATTAGTCTGTCACCACATGCTGTTATTCTGTTCTTTTAATATAGTGCAAGTAGAATAGGCCTACATCCATTGAAATCTGATCTAAAATACTACAGTCATCGTAGTGACCTTTTAGTCCACGGGATGTAATGTGAATGGGTCACATCAGATTGGCCAGCAGCCCACCAGGGGCTGCTCATTATACCAATGATTCACTCTTCCTTGACTGCAAACTTGGCCGGAACTCACCCACAATTCCCTCCCATCCATGCCATCCCTGTGTGAATAACTCAATAAGTAGCATCTCTGGCACAATTAAAGCATTGTTACATCCTCTGCCGGCTATCTTGCTCCAAGGTGGATTGTGATGGCAGAGCGGGCCTCGCTCAATCCTCATTGTCACCCCTAGCCCCATGTGACTCCATGGCAGCCCTTGTCTCTCATGCATTTCATAACCTTCCATCTCGATAGACTCACTTCTGTTGCATTCCACAAACACATCATGGACACCCATAGCGCCCTTTCTGTCCAATAGAAAGGACTGAGGCCTTGTGAGTCATGTCAGTGCCAACAGCTGTGCTGCAGGCACCATTTGGAGCATAGCTCATTTGCCCAAATACTATACTGTATGTGGATGTGCCAATGTGTGTGCATGTACGCTTAGGTGTAGCACACTTGCCTCCATCATGTGTGCTATAAAAGTGTGTAATGGAGGCTGGTGTAAAAGATAAACACAAATGCACAATCATTGATACATTGTGTTAACTGTGCTAAATATAGGGAATAATACAAGCAAAACCAAGAGCAGTGCGGTCATATTGGTGATATTATGCCAATTATGAAAATGTAGCTAGTAAAATCATATCGTGAATGAATATTTAAGAGCACAAGTGTGGTCCAAGGTGGTCCAGGCCCTGAGAATTATGCAGGGAATTAAAAAGATGAAATTGTTCTAAACAACAAACTAATTTGCTGGTTTGCTAAAGGCACTGACTCAAGATCAATTGAAGAGCAAAGTATTCTTTACAGGGATGAGGAGCAGAATGAAACTTGGAGACTGGTCTGATTTACTGAAAATGTAAATTCCGATAATATTAACAAAAACACTCTGAGAGAGGGACATTAAAAAACACTATTTAATCTCCATAACAAGTGAAAATATACTCATGCTGTTCTTCTGGTTTGATAACAGACTAAAGACTTTCAGGCTGGTTATCCCGAAATGGCATGCAAAGGAAGTTTCCTCCACAGGAAGGAGAAGTAAAGCTGGATGAAACTACGAGACTGGTTTGATCAAATAAATAGAAAAGTGGGAGAAAGATATTAATTAAGAAAATGTTTTTTCAAGTCACAATATTACAATTTATAAGAGATATTGCATTCTCTAAAGTATTGCTGACCTTCGCCAAGGATTTGTCCAAGGTCAGCATACCAGCTGTTAATGCAAACAGCTGGTATGCTGTTTACGTACTGTACCAGTCTAGAAGAAATTTTGCAAGTTCAACTAATTAATTTAGGCTACTCGCTGCTGCTGTATACAGCGGTGGACATCAGCATTTCAGAATGCCAGTGTTTTGGAATGAGCAATCATTGTACTGTAAATACATCTTGTACAAACTATTTCACTAGAACAATGTTGGGGTACTGTAATTAAAAACAAAAATGAATATTTTATTTTCTTCCTTGTTTAGGCAGTGAAAATATAATCAGCAATATCTTAAAAATACTTTTTAATGGTACGAACTGATTACAATACACACTATTGGTGTCATTATTACGAAAGTGTATAAGGGCCATACAGAAAAATACAAGATGTGGGAAGGGGGTAATTTTGTGAGTTATAAAGTCGCAAATTTGCGAAAACAACAATTTGTAAAAATAATACCTCAGATTATCTGAGTTCATAAAGTCATCAATTTTGTAATATAAGACCAAACAGCTACTGTAGTCAAAACACATTTGGTATTACAAGACCAAACAGCAGCAGGGCTAGATGTTTAGCTTGCAAATTTCAGTACATATCTTTAAAGCAGAACATACTGTGTATGTCTGTGAGATGTTTAAATAAATAATATATATTATTGAATATATATTACACCCACTGAGCGTTGAGCAAATGTCTTTGCTAGTTTCAGAATGACACAGATTGTTGAAATAGTAAATGAATTTGCACATGAGCGCCCGTGGGCGTGTTGGTCTTGGAATAAGGTGTGATCAAGCACATTGTTGGTGTACTACTATCTTGACGCAGCGGAAAGTGATTGACGCGATTGACCAACTAAAACCTGTTCCAACGTCAACAGCGCAGTGTTTCACTGATATTTTACTGTAACATTGCATTGTTACATGTGCATTATCAATATAGTACTGTAAGTATCCTAATATGCACAAGGCATACCCTGCTTGTTACATACACAAGGATGTGCAGAAGCTCACAAGCAAATTATTACAAATATTATTAGTGTGTACTTCTACATAATGTTCGTAGCTATGGAGAAATCCTGCTGTTGGTTTGCTTGTAAGCTTTCACTTTGTGAATGAGCAGACAAGCCCTTTCCTCTGCAGAAAAGCAAGACATTTTCTTCATACTTTGCAAATGTGCCATTACAATTGCAATTTGCCATGGATGTAAGCATGTCTGGTTTTGAAAATGAATAGAACCATTGGCGATATTAGAAAACTTTACATGGGGTGGCAGAAGGGTGGCAAGCTGAAATTCAAGGGTGGCATATTGTTTTACCTGAATTTTACCAGGCAAGTTGTCTGAGAACATATTCTCATTTGCAGCAATGGCATGGAAGTAGTTAGGGGCGAGGAGAGAGGACAATAAAACCAAGTGTTAACTGGGGATGATTATGTAGCCATGTTGGCATGAGGGCTACAATGGAAATTTGGCCAGGACACCGGGTTAACACCCACACATTTAAGTACCATGGGATCTTAAGTAACCACAGAGAGTCAGGACACCCACACAGGGCAGAGTCCCCTTCACTGCCCAGGGACAGGGATTTTTTACATTTAGACCAGAGAGGAGTGCCCCCTACTGGCCCTCCAACCACCACTTCCAGCAGCACCTGGTCTCCAAACCAAGGAGTTACCAGGCCAAACCATGCTTAGCTTTCAAAGCAAACCAGCAATGGAAAACAGGGCACTAATATTGTTAAAGAGAATAGCTACTCCAGCTGGATGAGGTGGTACTCATTTGTCATTTAGCCAAAAATAATGTATTTCTAAATGTAAAATGCAATGTATAGCGCTTGCATAGCTTGGAGTAGAGTTTGACTTGGTATTCACCTTTTTGTTCTTGTTCATTGTGAATGGTGATGCTGATGAGGTGCATTTAGAATATTTCATGCCTTAGCCTCTTGATAATGACTGAGCTGATATTGCGTTACTAAATTATTATATTAATGATGATACTAATGATAGAGCCTTACTAAATGAAAATATCTTGCTTAGTGTTTAACAATGAACTTTAAAATTGTGTCTTTATCCACAGATTAAATTAATAATGACATCCATAGGCTTTCAATTAATGTTGCCACCTGTGTTTCAGAAAAAACCTGGACACCTGACAGACCGACAGATAGTTTTAACCACACGACAACCAAAAGCCATTAGGGCCTACTTTATTAACATAGTACACTATGTGCATTTTATTTTGTGTACTGTACATATTTGTTTTTGTATATAATTAAAATAAATATGTGCTTACCTGATTGCTTCTAGATTCTGGCTTAGGCCTACTCTCTTTCAGCTAAACATATAAAATATATGAAGACTGAAATGACAACCTTATATTAAAACAATATGCCTTATCTTAGCCTACCTACTTTTCCATTTATATTTGGGATTTACCTTTGCTGCAGCTATCTCTGTCCTTCAATGAATGACTTGAAGTCAATAGGCCTACATGGCATTTTAAAGTTAAATCTGACCTGAAACTCAAACACGCCTATTTTATCAGACCACTGACCACACATTCTCCATATGACTGAAGGTTCACTCTGCATAGGCATTGCTTACTGGTATGGAAAACATAAAACACAAAGTGGAGGGCCTAAGATTTCCCCATGCGATTTACTTATTGTTCGGGCAGTCTTATAAATAGCTTCTTGGTTGTTTCCTATAGCCTAATCAATGTTGCTTAAAGAAACTCGCAGGAAAGATTAAATACATTTTTGGATGTTTAGTCATTTCAAAACATATAAGCTCATGTGTTCTATATCGAAGCTCTAGCAAGTCATGTTTGTAACATGGACTAAACCATTGTATAGGTGAGATTCAAAGATATTGAAACGGTTCAGTTTACTGTAAAAAAATAAAATACATTTCCAGTAAATATACTGCATATTACCGACAAAACCCTAATATATCTGGGGTGGCAGGTCACGCAGGTGGGGTGGCAAAACTTATTATTATGGTGGCACCTGCCACCCCTTGCCACTCCGGTGTTTACGCCAATGAATATAACTCTCAATGGTTTATTGTGTGTTATACCCATGACCAATTAAGCATGGCTATTTAATCAAATTGGCCATCCACCTTTTGTTAAGTAGATTTGGACACATCCTAAATACAATTTCCATGCACTTCAGACTATGTTGTCCCTTCCCAACGTTGCTAACATTTTTTCCCCTGTTTTGCTTGAAAGCAGAGGTTGTTATTTCTTTCCATTTAACATGGGCCTATGAGACCATAATGCGATTAAGGGCTTTGGAAACAAATAAAACTGACAAGAAATAAGTGCGTAACTGGTATTATTTATTTATGCTGCCATACAGCCAATAATCATCATTCATCTCAGAGGTTAGCAGTTTGCTATTGAACCATCAGGAAAAATACCATTCATGATGATAAAGCAAACCACAGTGCCACTCTATGTACTGCTATATGCTTCTGCCATTGCTGATATTTCATACATTTGTAAAAAATAAAATGTAAAGCCTCATCTCACGCTGGTCACATTACTCCCTTTAAATATGTTTTTTTGTCAGCCAGCGTTTATATTCATATAGCGTAACATTTAAATGCCTTAGATACATCTGAAAAATGGAGTTGTGACCGAGGAGGGTGGCACTCCAAATGTCACGTCGGCTGCCATATTTGTTCTGAATGCACTTTGAAAGAAAAGCAATTTGAGTGCCCAGACAATATAAAATAAATAAATAAATACATACATAAATAAATAAACAAAAATGCTCAAGCACAAATAAAACTGTAATTAAGACAGTGATGATTGAACTGGATGAGCTGGAAACTGACCCTGACTCTCTTCTGATGTTCCTTTCATGCAAATCATTCACTTCTGTATGTTTCTATAAATGTCAATAGAAAAATACAAGAATCTGCATTTTTGTCTCTTCGCACATCAATACTTTTTGGTGATTAGGGGTTGGTATTATATACATGTAATATAATCATATTATGTCAAACATACTGAAAAACAAATTAACATCTGTTATGCATCTCATATTTATATAAAAAAACATCAGATTGCTGTGTATTTATCTTGTTTTCTTATGTGCAGGGTCTTATGTTCCCAGGGTCTATTTTCCCAGGGCCCTATATGCTCACTGGGACCTATGTTCCCAGGGTCCCATCTCCATTAGGTCCCATGTTCCCAGGGTCCTATTTCCCCAGAGTCCCATGTTCACAGATTCCTATTTTGCCAGGGCCCTGTGTTCCCATGATTCTATGTTCCCAGGGTCCTTGGTTCCCAGGACCTATTATCCCAGGGCCCTATGTTTCCCGGATCTAATGTTCCCAAGGTCCTATATTCCTAAGGACCCATGTTTACAAGGTCCCATGTTCCCAGGGTCCTAGATTCCCAAGTTCCCATGTTCCCAGGGTCACTTGTTCCAATGGTCCTATGTCCCGAGGGTCCTATATTCCCAGGGTTCTATTTTTACCAGGGTCCTGTGTTTGTGATATATACTAGGTTAGTTATTATCTATTTCCAGTGATGGGCAAGCTACATTGACAATGTAGTGAGCTAAGCTACCAGTTACTCTACATTAAATGAAGC
>JAODUH010089194.1:0-14565 GCA_027564835.1 Typhlichthys subterraneus | reverse complement strand
TTTGCTATTATCGTAGACAATAACTCAGATTAATTCGCACGTTTTGATTTACTGATCAAGAAAACAGCAGCTTTAGATTATAGCGATTTAGCTTTAACAGGCTGCCGTCCGCGGGGGCGCGCAAAATCACTTTGTACTACACCTGTACTTCTGGTTTACCGGCTACATTGACTAACCAATTATCTTAGTTTGGCCAATTGGCTGATTAGACGGTGCGTCCTCAAGGCTCACCGACTCATGTTTTAATCACATTGAGTTAATTTACATTTACTCTTGTCACAACGGGATAAATTATCATAACACCACGTACGCTTTAAATACTGTCTTGGTTTATTTTATGTGTAGAACATGTAAAATAAAAAAAGAATTATATAGTAGTAGCTACAATACCCCTACACATTACTCATACAATTTGACCCGAATACACCCTGAGACATATAATGCCTGAATATGCCTGAGACACACAGACAAACAAACACTCACACCATATATAACTGTTACATTGCAGAAGAAACAGAGAAGCCATTGGATCTTTTTTCCATGCTCTCTTTAGCCTCTGTAGTGCAGGAACCTATGCAATATTATTTTCTTGGGGAAGGGACAAAACAAATAATTCTACATAAAAGTAGTAGTAGTAGTAAAATAATTTCAATAGTAGTAGTAGTAGTAGTAGTAGATAAAATATTGAGCAGAATATTATCTGCTCAGAGGGCCTTGGAGCTAATGGATGTACATGGAATAGACGCTAACAGAAGATTGCAGTGGAAAATAAGTATATTTCAGATAATGAGGATTATGTAGAAATATATTATAAGACCCCCAAGTCAGCTGCTGAAGGAACCCCAAAGAGCTGGAGGGTGGAACCCCACTAACATCTGCTGAAAAAGCCCCACAGCCAGCCATAAGGAGAGCCCCACAGCTAGCAGTATGAGCCCTACAGCCATAGGAAGGGCCATGCAGTCAGCCATATGAGCCCCAAGGCCAGCTGTGTGAACTTTAGTCCCACTGCCAGCCATACAGTATAGGTAGAGCCCCACAACCAGTTGTAGGAAGTGCCCCACAAATTGTGTTTATTTAAATGTTTCCTGACAAGCATGATCTATGCAACAAGTCTTTATTCTAGTGGATTTTCTACACAATGTAACTTTATCACAAAAAACGAATGACACTTCCTTTGGTAAATGTTATCTAGCGGAGAATAATTGCAAAGAGTCATATATTTTATCTTTATTGTTGGGCATTGAGGTAAAGACAATATATGTTGAGGATTTTTCATGTAAATTCTTATTTATGCAGTGCTTGTTAAACTCCAAAAACTAAAAAAAAAAATATTCTCTAACAAACCTATATATTCTAACAAAATATAAAGTACTTTATAAACTATTCTAGCATTTGGAAACCTTATGTGTGTATGTATACATGCATACACACAGTGTGTGTGTGTGTGTAATTTATTTATTTATTTAGTGCCTTCACTCACATCCTCACTCTCACTTTTGTTTAAAATTGTCTTGGTACCGTGACATGATATGTAGGGTGTGAAGACCCAGCATCAATGGTGGTATTCTTCTGTTCTTCCTGTACAGTCCCAGTAGACCTGAGCCCAGAGGAGCGCTCTGAACTGGAGGACATCCGCAGAAGGAAGGGCGCCCTGCTGCAGGAGATACAGAGGCTCCGAGAGGAGTTGCGAGAAGCCATTTTAGAAGTGGAGGGACTGGAGACCAGCACCGAGGGCAGGTAAGACGAACATGTGATGTTGAAGCAAGCGAATCAGCCAGTGTCCCTCAGCTGAGCTCACTGCTGTAAAACACATACACTTCCTATTGCGACTTGATTTAAAAAAGAATTGGGATATTCTTACTCTATTCTGAAAGAAGGGGATATATTCAACAGCGTTCCTCTCTTCACAATAGTATTACTGTCAGAATGTACATATTTCAGAATTGATTGACGCAGAATTAATTTACACTTTATTTCATGTGACAGGATATGTTTTAATTCACATTTGACACGCACATTTCACATGCTTCTACAGCAAAACTCTACAAAAGAATCGGCATGTGGCAATGGGAAGGAAGAAATTCAACATGGACCCCAAAAAGGTAATGTGTTTTGACCGATTGTTGTTGTTGTAACCGCTTTTTAATTATTTGATGACTGACCACTTTCTACCGCTTTTGTAGGGTATATTATTTCTAGTGGAGAATGAGTTGCTCCGGCACACCCAAGAGGACATTGCACAGTTCCTGTACAAAGGAGAGGGACTCAATAAGACAGCTATAGGAGATTACCTTGGAGAGAGGTGCGGTGTTCATTGCCTTTTTTTTATCTTTATCTCTCTCTCTATCTTTTTTTTTTTTTTGCGGTCTCTCTTTGTTTTATTTTGTGTCTCTCTCTCGCTGTCTGTCTCATTGTCACTGTAATCCTGCAGGGATGACTTCAACATCAAAGTGCTGCAGGCCTTCGTTGACCTGCACGAGTTCACCGACCTCAACCTCGTCCAGGCCCTCAGGTACTGTGTGTGTTTTTGTGTGTAATGGCTTAGAAGTATGTATGCAGCTATTTATTGAACACGTTAAAACTATATTAAGGTGGTCTTCTCACTTGGATCCTTACCCCTACTATAACTTCTCTACTTTAGTTAATTTGACCTGTACTTCCTCCTTACAGACAGTTCTTATGGAGTTTCCGTCTGCCTGGTGAAGCCCAGAAGATAGATAGGATGATGGAAGCCTTTGCTCAGAGATACTGCCACTGCAATCCTGGGGTCTTCCAAAGCACCGGTAAATACACAAAACCAACCATTTGAACGCAAACATAATCTTATAAATGTAAATGATTGTTCCTGCTATTGTCAGCCAGTTGAGCTAGTATTCTTAAATGATTAAACCTTTCCATTGGCAGTAATGCTAGTTTTCATAATTCTGAGTGTCGTTTAGTAGATCTGGTAGTGACACATTTCATGTTGGTCCTCGAGAGGAAATGCAGAACTGTAGTACAAGTGCCCACATGCTAGTTGTCCCCTCTTCCCAAATAAAGCAGAACATCCAAAGCTATTATTTTGGTCAATATTGAAATCGCTATTATTGAATGCCATTAATTCATTGATCTCGGAAAGATGTTACGTTTACTGCACCTAAACAGTGAAACAAATGAACAGTGAAAACACCTTTAACTGTGAACTGTCTCTTAATACTTTTTAATGTTTCACTTACACCCTGTAATATGAGTGTGTGCCTGCTATTCAGAACAAAAAACAAAATATGAGTTTACTTGCAAAACGTAATATTTTTTCCTCGCTTTATATTTGTTTTGTAATTGTTAATTGAAATCCTGATTAAAATGTGATTAATTGCACAGCCCTACTACAAAGCTTGTCTCACTGCGTTTGTCCCTGTCTCCCAGACACTTGCTATGTGCTGTCGTTTGCCATCATCATGCTGAACACCAGCCTCCACAACCCCAATGTGAGGGATAAGCCTGGGCTGGACCGCTTCATCTCAATGAACAGAGGCATCAATGAAGGAGGGGACCTCCCTGAGGAGCTGCTCAGAGTATGTGTGGTGTCCAGTTGTTTCAATGTGTTTTTTAATGATTTCCACTAATGGGTGTTCCATGAAATGCCTGTAACAGTCTGTAAAGTAAATAATGCACTCTGTATGTTTTAGCGTCACTTTCAATATTGTGCCGTGGGTGCGGTCGGGCTCAGAGCTCGGGTGAAGTTGCATTTTAAATGTCCCAACAGGTTGAGGATGGTACTGTACATTCTCGCAATTCATCGCTGCTGTTTCATTTCAGAATCTCTATGACAGTATTAAAAATGAGCCCTTCAAGATCCCGGAGGATGATGGCAATGACCTAACACACACCTTCTTTAATCCTGACAGAGAGGGCTGGCTTCTCAAACTGGGTGAGGTGACATTGGTGGGCTCTTTATTTTGTTCTTAAAATAACCTTATCTAAACAAGCAGCAATGCTGACATGTGAGCACAGGATGAGTCTGCGTTGTTACTGAGAAGCCTGTGACATACCTATTGGCCTATTAGCGACGTGTGTAAATGCGCTGTGCAGTTTGGTTCTGTTTTGGCTCTGTGTTGCGAAATGCCCGACTTCCTGTCTCAGAGGGCTATAATCAAGACCACAAGGCACTGACCGTTTGCTATTGCTGTGGATGTCTGTCGTGGCGCTAAGTGAACTGCCAGCCTGCGTCGCTCACAACACAGCTGTAGCATGATCCTGCACCAGTGATCACTTTTCTGATGTACCGACTGCTCTCTCTCTCTCGCATGGCGGGCCCTGTAATCTCTCTCGTCACTAATATCGTCTCCCTCCGTTCCCTCCTTCTCTTCTGTCTCGTCTCCTTGACTTTCTCCCTCTGGTCCCTGTTGTCTCTGCTTCCCCCTGCGATTTCCAACGCCGCCGCCGCTGCTGCCTGCCCGCTGCGCTTGTTTCTCAGGAGGTATGTACAGTTGAAGGTTAGCCACATTCAGCCTTACGGTGTGTCCCAGACCCTTCCACCCAGACGTCCTCAGACTCCCGACCCCACAGCAGTCCTTACTCCTTTTTTTTTGTGTTCTTCTGTTTTAGGAGGACGGGTGAAAACCTGGAAGCGGCGGTGGTTCATTCTTACAGACAACTGCCTTTACTACTTTGAATACACTACCGTACGTTTCCCTGTTTGTTTTCTATGAGCACATCCAAATGTCCATTGGCTGAACGTGGAAGCAAATCCATGTAGTGATGGCGCGCGTACGGCACTTGCCTGACAGCGCATCATCATTTCTCTCCTCAGGACAAAGAACCGCGAGGCATCATCCCGTTGGAGAACCTCAGCATCCGTGAAGTAGAAGACCCAAGGAAACCGGTAAAGGAGCCCGGTTGTGTTGCAATGTGTGTGTGTGTGTGTGTGGGGCGCAGCAGGGTTGCAGGACTCATCACCGCCTCTCCTCTTCCAGAACTGCTTTGAGCTGTACATCCCCAACAACCGCGGTCAGCTGATCAAGGCGTGCAAGACGGAGGCGGACGGGAGAGTGGTGGAAGGCAACCACATGGTGTATCGCATCTCAGCCCCCACCCCGGAGGAGAAGGACGAGTGGATCCACAGCATCACGTATGTACCGTGTGTGTGTGTGTGTGGGGGGCAGACGCGACCTACAGCATTGCGACCAGCTGTTTCGCTGATGTACCGTGACCAAACAATACACCGGCTCTGTGCCGACAGTCAACACAAACGTGCAGTTTTGTTTATTTCCTTCAACCAAACCTTCCTCCTTGTTTCCTCTTGCGGACTACTGCAGTTCCGCTGTCAGCGTGGATCCCTTCTACGAAATGCTTGCCGCCAGGAAGAAGCGTATATCGCTGAAGAAGAAGGAGGAGCAACCATAGAAAAAGCTCCCTCCCTTTCTGTCCCCCCCCCCCCCTCCCCCCTCCCCCCCTCCTCATTGTTGAAGCTTTGGGGAGTAACATGTTGGGTTCCTTTTGGTCCTCACACCTGCCTTCCTCATTTACCATTTACCCCCCCTTCCCCTCCCCCATGAGGACTCCCTGCTACCCTGTTTATAAAACCTATTTGAAAGGCACATTCAGAGCCCTTTACAAGCCAACACTATGCTACAGCAAGAGCACACCACCTAGTCCTCTTCTCACAGCATTTCTCTCTCTCGCGGTGACGTGAACTGAATTGTATCTCTTTCAGGGTAGCAAGCACCTCCACTACTCCCATATTCTGCCAGTTTTATATTGAATGCTTAATAGTGTAGAGAGGTCAGCGTACTTCTGCCTGCTCTCTAGTTATTATACCTTTACATTGTTCATCAAATGCTCACAAGGTCTGTGTGACTTCAAAAGGAATAGTCAGAGAAAGAAACAACCAGACCACTGAGGCGTCGCCCTCACAGTGTACTGCACTCTTAAATGGCTTGGCTGCACGTTGACGTAACACTGTAACCCGTCTGTCACTGCTGATGGTTGGTTATTCATATATTTGCTGCTCTCAAAGCAAACTGACTGCCACGGCTGGCTGCTATTGGCAACCCATCAAAGTGGCTGGCTTGCTGGAGGACTATATATTTCCTAGAAGCAATAGCTATTAAATAGCTTGTTCCCATTCTTGAGACAATGTAATGCCTTTATAACATACTATTGAACAATGACTTGCTCTCATTCCCATCATTCAATATTTTGGCATGCTACAAATGACTCCACCCTTTCACAACATAACGGTCATTTTTGGTTTGGCTGTTTTGTTTATTTTTTTTTCTCTTTCTCATACAAGTCTGTAAGACAATTAACTGTTAATGTAGGATGTTGCATCCTAATGGGTTTTGAGAAGTTACAATGGCAGCTTGTTATAATGTATACTTTGTTTGTAAATAAATGTTAGCATAAACATTTGTTTATAGTACACAGAAAATATTTAATTTATTGGTTTTTTTTTTTCTTCTTTTTTTTGTACAAGCTAAGATTGCATGTCCTTGATTTGATGTGTCACCCATAGATGCGTGCAGGTAGATTAGATTATTGATATCGTAACTTTAATGAGTATGTGTTTTCCTACACAAGAGTGTTGCTAACTCACAGCTGAGTATTTACGTTTGAAGTAACTCTTGGGTGTCTTATCCCATCCGAATTTTTTTTTTTTTTTTTTTTCCTCTGGAGAAGATTCTGTATGTTATCACTAGATAAGGGGAGATGTATTGTAACTACCGATATTACTATGTAAAAGCACAAATGGTCAGGGACACTGTTTTCACTGGTGAAAAGAAGCTAATCACATACATTAATGCTATTATACACTACAGATATAAACACTAAGATCTGCTCTCAAAATACAAGGGACACAAATGTGCTGGCTGAACTGTTTGTACTAGAACTGCAACAATGTCAGTTGTGGCTGATGCATTTGATTTACACTTTAATTAATTACTTTGTCAGCTAATTCAGTTTTAGATGTAGTTGTGGTAGGATAGCAGCGCTAGGGTAATTGTTTACTGCACTTTATTGATTTTTGGCATGTTGAAGGCTTTTTATTATTTGTATTGTCAAATACTCTTATGACTAATGTTTGCGACGTTAAACTTTAATTTAACATTACTGAATGTGCTCAAGGGGTGTCCCATGAACTTGCACTTCCATAAAAGTGTGATATTTGTCCAACTAGTGTATTTGATTGTTTCAGTTCTAAGAATGCCTTTCACATACCAAAAAGCATACAGAGTCCGAACTTGATGTGTTGATGTAGTTTTGAGCAATTGCATCAAACCTGCTTTGGCGATGTTCATTGGTCCATACCCTCTAGGTATTATTGAAGTGCAAAGTTGCCAAAAATTCCAAGTCAACCACCTAACTAAAGCTTGGCCTGTATTTGCCATTTCAACAACCTCTTCCAGAACATTTATTTTGTATTTATTTATTTTTTATTACTGTGATATAAAGATGGATAGATCATCTGTAAATGTAGCAAAACATGGTACATTGTGCCAGGAAACTGTAACAATAAAAATTAACTGATATAATGGATTAGTGTGTGCAGCGTTTATTTCTGGTTGAGAGAAATGTCACACAACCCTTTTATACATTTTTTTTTTTTAATAATAGAAAAGAGTCTATTTTTCTTAATGTATTTTACAGATTATTATTTTCAACTCTTAAAGAAGATGAAGGAATACAATTATCTTTAACATTATTTACAGTGTCATTTATTAAACATCAAACAGTCTGAAGTAGACCTTTAACCTGAAAGCTCTGACAAACCAATGTCAGGGTCAGGTTAACAGAACAATATATTTTACATTAACTTTGGTTAATTAGCTGTATGTTTAGCTGTATTTATTTAAAAGAAATCCCAAACTAACTCATTTAAATCTATCAACACACTGACAATCAACACAATGTGAGTGTCAAACAGGCCTTCTGTATGCATGCAGTCTTAACAGGGTTGGGTAGGTTACTTTTTAAATCTAATCGGTGACTAGTTACGAGACTAAAATTAGAAACACTAATGTAATTTTTGGATTAGCTAAATTTAGTATCATAATTTGATGACTTTTAGATTACTTCACGCCTTAAACTGTGTTCTTTGAAATGCCATCCAAAGCTATTTACTGCATTGGTGTGCCAAATCTTCCTATTTCTGTTGTGCCACCATGTAGGACTTAAAATTATTGATTGACATTAAGAGAACAGATGATTTTATGCATTTCTTTTTTTCAAACTTCCCTTATAAATTTGAAAGTAGTCCTAGACGTAATCAATTTTTTTTAGTTAGTTTTTTTTTTTTTGTAAATGTAACATCTCACGTAATCAGTTACTTAACAACCCTGCTTACAAACATTACATTTACAAAATGCTTATCAACTGAGGCCCGAAAAAAAGAGTTAAATCCATGTTTAGTCATAAATATTTATGACTAAATATGACCCAAAAAATAAAATTGTTTTTCTTAATTCATAACGAAACAAAAGGATCACATTGTTTTGGAATGTGAATTAGAGCTGGTAGTACACACTGATCACTGCCATGTTAAAGAGACCTGCATAGATTAACATGACTGAGGAAGGCATTTGCTATTATGTCCTACCATTTCAGTCTGCTTGTTTTGACTTTTAACCTTTTCCAGAATGATCTACTACAGTATATTGGTGTTTATGTGCCCTTAGTGACAGGGGTCGAAGGGGTATTTTGTGATTCCCCCATGAAGCTCCACGTCAGTCTCAGACCAGGAAATGACATCACCACTAAAATGGCTGCTACATGTTGCTAAGCTGGATATGTCACTGGCAGTGAGGACATGCGACCACATCTGCACGTCTGAGAGTTCCCCCACGAATGACTGAGTCGCATCAAATCGATCATTTCTTACAACTGCTAAATGCCTAATGGGGAATATTAATGCAAATTAAGCGTGTTGTGGATTTTGGTCAGAAGGAATAGTCTGCAGATACATCTTGTCATAATAACCTTAGATTTACATGGACAGTATACTGTAAGAAACATGTTTCAGAGGAATTCTGGGCTCTTATAATTTAGTAGATTATATTTGGTGAACATAATTCTGGCCAGGAGCCAGTTGGTACCTGTTCCTGTCCCAGGATGAAGACTCCTCCAGGCTTGATGGGGTGCCATGCTGACAGGTTTTCCCCAGATCCTCTCTGCACTCCATCCTGGAAGGCCTCCCACTGCCCATCCCGTGTGATCCATGTCGTACACTTCCCATCACCCCGAGACGGGCAATGTCACCGCCTGAGGAATGAATGGTGGGAGTCTTGAGGTACTTTACTATTCATTTATATGCACACTAACCAGTGTTTCCTAAACGTATTTGACCAATGGTACCCACATGGAAGTGGCTTGTTATTCATTAGTGTTTGCAGGGATAAAGCCATCCCTTTTATTGATGTTATGTATGGTCTTAAAACCATTGTATACTTTGTTTCTCAATGTCAGTCCAGCTATGGCATACGGTAAGTACAGGGTTTGTGTATTAATGCATAATGACTCCAAAAACAGACCTGCACTAAAATGATAACATGCAAAATGGAAACAGCCTTAACCCATCATATTATTTGATATTAATTTAATATAGGCTAGTAGCAGAATACATCAGTCAACGTAATCTATACACTGTAGTGACAATTCTGGCTAAAATGCTATTTGTAATAATTTTTCAAATGTTATTTTGTCATCTGAAATCATCTTGTGACCCCCACTTTGGGAACCACTGCCATAGAGTGCACTGTCAAATGCTGCTCTTCTGAAGTATACCGTGGGCTTTCTAGAGCCCATCCGAGTGGCGCGAGGTGCTTGTCCTTCCCCCTTGTCATCTACCTGGAGCTCCATGGGATTGTTCCCCCACTCGATGAGCACCAGCTCGTTGGCTTGTCCCGGCACAGAGTAGGAGAATGGTGTCCCCAGGCCAGGCCCTACCCCCGCCTTGATCCACATACACAGAGTGAAGGCATAGATCTCGTGCACCAGTGTTGTCTTTATGCGCCCGTACATGTAGTTGGTTCGCATGGGGAAGCCAATTTGGAAGGTGTCGCTACTTTTGGCTTTGTTCCTGCTGACACCTGTACATGAATGTCATGTTAAATATCTTAAAAAACATGATCGCGATCAGCCCGTCCAGTATTGTGATGACTGCTCGATGGATTGCAGTGGTTCTCAACCCTCTTGACATACTGAAGGGGGTCACAGCTGCAAAACCTAATTCCATAAAAAAAATGAATGTTCTTTTAACGATAGTAAACAAAACTAATATAAACTACAAATAATTTCGCACATGTGCTATGGTGATCGTCGTGGCCATTGGGGGTAGTGTTTTGATGGTGACTGTACTCGTGACGACCACTGTTGTCATGATGGTCGCTGTTGTCATGGCGATGCGCTGGGCTGGTGAGAGCGGCGGTGTGCCGGTGGAGCTGTTCCTCCAGAGAGGAGATCTTCCTCTGTAGCAGTTCATTGAGCGAGCTGGAGTACGGGGAGGATGAGTTCCTCTTCTGTAGACAGACAACACCAGACCTTATTATAATGACTTAGCCACCTCTTTTCTTGCTGAATTCCTCTGGTCTTCCTAGCCCAGGAAGTCTTTCCATTGTGAGATCGCTTGAGGTGTGGCCCGGGATATTTCTAGAAGTTGTTGTCATTCTATTGTCATTATTAAATAACTGCGTTGTCATTACAGTATTACATACTCTATGTATATGCATATACTACTGTATGTACACTATATTGCCAAACGTTTTGATACGCCTGCCTTAACATGCACATGAAGGTTAATGACATCCCATTCTTAATCCGTTGGGTTTAATATGGCCCACTCTTTGCAGCTATGTCAGCTTCAACTAATCTGGGAAGGCTGTCAACGAGGTTTAGGAGTATGTTCATAGGAAGTTTGACCATTCTTCTAGAAATGCATTTGTAAGGCCAGGCACAGATGTTGGACAAGAAGGTCTGGCTTGCAGTCTCTGCTCCAATTCATCCCGGGTTGAGGTCAGGACTGTGCAGGCCAGTCAAGTTCCTCCGCACCAAACTCGCTCATCCATGTCTTTATGGACCTTCCTTTTGTGCACTGGTGCGCAGTCATGTTGGAACAGGAAGGGGCCATCCCCAAACTGTTTCCACAAAGTTTGGAGCATGAAATTATCCAAAATGTCTTGGTAGGCTGAAGCGTTAACAGTTCCTTTCACTGAAGCCCAACCCCTGAAAAACCACCCCCACACCATAATCCCCCCCTCCACCAAACTTTACACTTGGCACAATACAGTCAGGCAAGTACTGTTCTCCTGGCAACCGCCAAACCCAGACTCGTCCATCGGATTGCCAGACAGAGAAGCATGATTCATCACTTCAGAGAACACGTCTCCACTGCTCTAGTGTCCAGTGGCATCCGACCCTGCACCACTGCATCCACTGCTTGGCATCGCACTTTGTGATGTAGCTATTGATTCTGCAGAAAGTCGGCTACTTCTGTGTGCTGTGCGCATCACGCACAGCACACAGAAGCTCTGTGTTTGTATGTGGCCTACCACTTAGTGGCTGAGATTCTGTTGTTCACAATCACGTCGACTTTGTTATAATACCACTAAAAGGTGACCGTGGAATATTTAGTATTGAGGAAATTGACACTCCCTGCTTCACCAGTAGCCGGCGGCTACTGGAAGATTGACCTCATTTGTCTAATGTAGCTTACCTGGTACCCATTAGATGCCTTTCATATACTTGTGTTTTCTTCCTTTTTTGGGCAGAACAAACCTTCTGGAAGTTTGGCACAGATTTCTTTTAGCAAATCTGATTATGTTAAAGTTAGACCCAGTGGGGTTTTCTACCTGCAGATGTTTTGGTTGTTAATAAATACAGTTTATGTGAACTCGTTGAACAAGTGTGTTCCTGCATCAGCATGACATACATTTCACTAATGGACTTATTGCACAGGTGGCAACCTATCACAGTATCACGCTTGAATTCAGTCAGCTCCTGAGAGCGACCCATTCTTTCACAAATGTTTGTAGATGCAGTCTGCATGCCTAGGTGCTTGATTTGATACACCTGTGGCCATGGAAGTGATTGGAACACCTGAAGTCAATGATTCAGAGGGGTGTCCAAACATATTTGGCAATATAGTGTATATGCGTCTGCATCAACCTCTAGGTCTCCTATAGGTAATCCAGGCTTTGTACCGGAACGTTCCCTGATTACCAGCCTGTCAATGGAGATCACAATAATTGATGCTGATCCTGAGCTGTGCCCCCTACAGCCCCTGACATCTGTCTTTGCCTGTGGTCCAACAAAGCAAGAGACCAGAGATGTATGAACTGTGGATGAATAGATGAAGAAAGCTAACTGGATGTGCAAACTGGCTAGCATAGAGGAAAGTGTAGACAGACAGCTAGACAGCTATAAGGAAACCATTTAATTGACAGGAAGAGATAACCTCTTAGACCAACAAATCTGTTTAACCCCGCTACCCGCTTGACTAACCTTGTGCGATATTCTTTCCTTTCCAAGCGCAGACAGTGACGTCCACCATGATCACCACAATTACCATATATCATATACCATATATCAGCATATGGCAATACCCATATGCTGATGTTAACAGACCTCTGTTTGTCCCGCTCTCATTTCCTCAGCTCCGGTAGGCCTGTGTTGATTGAATTGTTGCCTTCTACTGTATATCAATATTTGCTTAGCTTTCGACCCATAGTTTGTTGATGTCATATGTTTGATGTAATTTGTTTGAGTTACACAGAAACAGAAGAGAAACCTTCAACCACCAAATATTTGTGTTTATCGTCACAATGTCTTCAGCTGCTCTCCTCACCTGCAGGTTGCCCAGCCTCTCCTTGAGAGCTTGCAGCATCCTTTCCATCTGTTCCGGTGAAGAGGTGATCTCATGGCTCTTCCATGCTTGCCATCTGATCGGTGCTGAAGGTGCGACAGCCCCGGTGAGTCGTCGTAGCCGTTGCCGTGGTTATCCGGCCATTTGCCGCGGTGACCGCCCGCCCTTGCTCCCGCGTGTATGGGGTGCAGGGCGTGGCTACGCCCCGCGCGAAACCCTCGCACAGCGTGAGCTTGGCGGTCAGCTCCCGCACGGTTTCCCTCAGCTCCAACATGCTCTCCTTCTGCTGGATGATGTTCCCTCTTAGGTGCAGGATGGTCACCTTGGCCTCCTCCGTCATCCTCCACCAGCCAACAGGGGGCGTCCCTGGCCCGCTGTGGAACCCCTGTGCAGTGGGCCCCGACTCCCCCGGGCCCCTCAATTGGGAAGCAGGTGGGGTCCATGTCCGCAGATGAAGTGCGGGTGGCCGCCGTAGTCGTATTCGGAGCCGGTACTTCCTGATGCAGGGAGGAGGAGGAGGAGGAGGAGGAGGAGGAGGAGGAGGAGGAGGAGGAGATGGAGATGGAGATGGAGATGGAGGAGATGGAGATTGAGCGGGATGGCGAAGACAACGGGGTGAAGAGAGGTGGGCCAGTGGAGAGATTCCGAGACTTTCATGGTTTATAGTCCTGCCCACGATTCTCAACTTCACCTGCTGTTTTTGTGATTATTTCTTCTTGTCTTGGTATTCAGGAATCACTTGAAAACAAAGATTCCAGTGTTCTTCATGAAATGTAATCCTCCTCGGTTGTGTGAGATGAGGGTCATTTTAATGTGATATCTCTGCTAGTTTTCCCATGCCTTTGGACAGTGAAATAACCCTGTGCACAAAACATCAGCAGTTAGTACATAGTGTTTCAGTGGCCATCACAGCTTGTGAAATAATTGTTAATTTAAAGATGTTATATAGGACACATTTATTTCTGAGGTTTCAGCAACATTATCTCTATACTTCATGTTCTACTGATATAGAGAGACCTGGTTTAGACACTGGGAACCCAGACAGCTGCTTAGCATTACCATAACCGTAGCATGCCCCAGTTAGCTGTATATAAGGAGACCCTCTAGCCAGGGATTACAACAAGTTGGAGGTCTGACATCCTGTTCAACAAGGCACCTGTGATCCTGAATGCACAGTCCGGTATCTTATAATATGGATTAATTATTTGGATCTCTGGACTTCCAGATATAATATCAGCTATATATTATCCTATGCTGATATAATGGTTACATACTGGAAACATTGTAAGGCGTATTTGTAGATAATGAAATACATAATGTATTAATTTAATAATGAAACATGATTAATTTGATGTGATGGTTAATGCCCAACCACCACCATATTATTGCTTATTTTTAATGTGTGTACATTTTTTTAATGGTTTGTGATCAAACACATTTCTGCAGAATACATGTCTGTGCTGAAAGCTGATACTTTAATTCAGTAATGGCCCATTGTATTAGAAAGATTCCAAGAGATTCCCCCTCTATCATTCTAAAAGTAACATATCTCTTAACTTCTATGTTTTTTTTGCTTCCTATTGGGGGCTTAGGGAGAGACAGATTCAGTTGATTCACTGTGTCACATCCAATCTCTATGCTTTTAGAATTAAGTTAGAGAGAGAGAGAGAGAGAGAGAGAGAGAGAGAGAGAGAGAGAGAGAGAGAGAGAGAGAGAGAGAGAGAGAG
>JAODUH010089183.1:0-14565 GCA_027564835.1 Typhlichthys subterraneus | reverse complement strand
GGTGACTGACTGTTGGGCTGGGTGTTATATATGGTGGGTGATTAGTGATTGGAGTCAGGTGTGTTTGGTGGTAGAGGACAGAGGCAGAAGTCTCCGCCTTGGCATGCCTGTGTCAGCAGGAGTAGACACGCCCCCTAGCCACCACTAACCGCTCAGCAGTGCAGGATCCTCACAATAGGCTCTATAACAACACAAGTTGTATGTGTTCTATCAGTGGTCAGGTAAGCTCCATGACTCCACTTCAAAGACTTACACCATACTTCCACATAGGTTCGATTGAGTGATGTCAGACTTAGTGGCTGTGTGTCAGAAGGCTCCATCAAAAGATCTGTGTGGACCTGTGCCATAGGGTCAATGGTGCACAAGCAAGGTGCACTTTAAGCTTTTAGACCACGTAGATGAGCTTGCCTTATTTAATGTATCTGCTATCTAGCAGAACCATATAATGTCCACAAGTAAACTGCCTCTTGATTTGGCATATAGATTGTCTAATTCTCATTATCTTTATATTATTAAGAATTGTGACTGATGTGGATTTTTATCTAAGGTTACATCAGTGGACTACAGTATTTAGCCAAGTCAACCCCACTGACAACAGAGCCTTGTAAAGAATCGCTTTTAAATTTGCCAACATGCACAGATATGTCAGTTCTGTCACATAGTTAATAACTATATCATGACATCAAATGGAGGAAATGTAAAACATCCATCAAACATGAAACACTGCTGACGGGGATATGGAAAAAAGCAGGGATCAAGAAGAATCTAAGCATTTCACTGCTTCAAGTACTTCCTGCACTTAGAAAGGAGCAAAGCTGAAGGATTGACAAGACAATTCAAATGCACATGGTTGCACAGAGACAGAGGAAAATTAATCAAACAACGTGGCAGACGATTCAAAGTGCTTATTAAAACAGTTCAGGATTTCAGTTTTATCATGTATAACAACCGAGTTCTTGTGTACACATGTTGGTTAATAATGTGCATTGCTTTGTTTGGGATAGATGTGATGGCCTTACAAAACTTTCTGGGGTCATATAAATTATTCTGAATACATTATAATGAGAATTTCATAGCAGATTGCTGTAAATGTCCACAGTTTCCAGGCAGGCTGGCCCATCCACTGATTCCATCCCATGAGTGTTGTAAAATAAACTGTAGATTAATAAAATTGTATAATGTGGTGTGTTGGTGCAACATTCACTGTATTTTAAAATTAGTCAAGCAACACACAGGTAGTGACGTTTTTACGCTGAACAGCAGTGAGTTACCGCTAACTAAGAGTAAGTTACCACCACTACACAATAAGCGGTAAAGTTCAACATTGTAGCTTCAGACCTGGCCAGAGCAGACAAGACAAATCTGCCCACTGCCGCTGCAGCATGACATCATCTGTCTGCTTTTACATTCTGGAGAACTACTGGCATTAGGCATTATAAAGCACACTGTAACCTTGTAGAGTGTGAAAGGTCCAAATTAGAGATGACCATTCCTGTTAAATGGTAAAATAATGTATATTAGCATAGCAATAACAGAGTAAAGAGTAGTATATAATAGTAGAGTATAGTAGTACAGCAGTATAAATAACCAAGCAGAATATCACTAAAACTGCATAGTGAAGAAATAATTTGCATCTAAATGTTTTCAGTTAAAGTTCGTCTTAATAGTTAAAATCTACAACTCAGAGAATGCTTCATAAACCAAGGAGCCCAACACATACTGACACAAACTGGAGACAAAACATTATCAATAAAAGGACGCACCTCTATTTTTTACCGAAATTGCAGTTGGGTCTGAAACTTGTCAAAGTTGCCAAAACCCACTCCCACATCTGAGAGCAGATTAACACACACTGCTAACAACCTCTCCAGGGTCATACCATGCTCTACCACAACCACTCACAACTAGAATTCTGGAAGAGTTAATAAAGAAAAGTGTATATTCCAATTTGATATTAAGTCACCTATTGCCCGCAGCAGAGGTGAATAAGGAGGTGATCGACTAAGACACAATCAGCCAAGCCACCAGACATGGTCCTTTGAAAACTGAATGTCTAGGAAATGTGTGCTTGCCAAGACAAAGCCTGAGAGGAATCCACACCAAGAACATGTTTGTATAGAGTACATCTAGCATAGGAATATCCAATAAAACAGCAGTAAACACCATGTGTCATCGTAAAGTTATTGTAGGTGTAGTAAAGTTTGAAATATGTATTCATTCCAACCCACATTTCTATTTGCATGTTTGTGACACCTTGACCCCACTGACCACAAGCTCTGTCTAAGCAAACATGACCCATAGCAAGAAAGGAATGGGCAGTTCTGAGGTCACAAAAAAAAGGAAACCTGGTTGCTGTGTGCGTGCAGCTGTGTGTGTGCGTGTGCACACACCCCAAGTTAACAGCCTGCAATATCTTATCTTAGACTAGTCTACCCTCTAGGGGCAAGAATAAGATAGCTGTTTGCATTCCTGCTTACAACTATTCTAAAGAAAATAAACAGAAAGCATAAATAAATGATAGCATTCATAGGTGTTTTCATTCATAACCTTTACAAAATATTTGTTAGAAATGCATTAAGCAACATCATTCCTAATTTCCTCTTTACAAATGATTAGATTTCAGGGAACATGCAGCTTCTGACCAAACAGAACCCAAGGTGGGACTGTAGGCTACGGACTTGTACATAACGCTATGTAAATGTGTTTTTAAACTATATTATAGCTGTAGGCTACACTACACTTATTTTGCAATACACGTGCACCAGTGTTGGGCAAGTTACTCAGGAATTGTAATAAGTTAAAATTTACTTATTACTCATTTAAAAGTTATACATATTACTGGGCATTAAAAATAATACTGGGTACTATATTACTTTGACAATCACTACTCTGTCTAGCCCCTCTGAAAAATGAAAACCAGTGTAGCCAGCTCATTTTAGAATTGAATCCTCTTTATTGGAACAATAACCTTAGCAGTCAACAATCAGGTAAAGTGAAAACATTGCAGCCTCTCAAACCAGATGAGGACAGGTTGGTTCAATTAGCCTGCCCTAAGTTTGCTATGAAGGACCAGAAATCTCGCTCTTGTAACGCAGCAGTAATGCAGCATTGTTTGGATTAGTAATTGTAATATTATTACTGCTTTGGAAATAGTAATTAGTCTTACATACATTACATTTAAGTAAAACATTAACATGTATAAACAGTAACAATCTGAGAAAATGCTACAATGGTCTATTCATTTTATCCGCGGGTGTATTTTATTGTAGAAGGCTAAAAGCACAGGCAGGGACATTGTTTCCGATGACCTGATTGGTTAAACACATAGTGCCGTATGGTTTAACGTCAGAGAGGTGACCGGCCACTTCCGCGCTATCGTGTTGTGAACATGGCAGTGGTAGATGTCATTGTGGACAAGTTTATGTTCCTTTGGAGGATATATGTGGTCCGAAGATATTTTCCATGGCTGTTTTTGCTCATCTCAATTCTAGGCTCATTTTTAAAAGATGCACAGCTGATTCCGAAAACGTATTTCAGCAATACAAAAAACGTCTTCAATGTGTAAGTACAGTGTGCTAACGCGGGTTAGCCATCTAACCATTCTGTATTGTAAATGCTAACTTAAAAAATTAAAAGATCAAGAATCGATCATTTATGCCTTCATAATACATCGTTTAATTTGAATCGTCTGAAATGAAATGTGCAATAGTCTATCGGGTTATTTCTAACATAGAGCAGCCCACTCGCACATCCAAGAGAGAACAGACATGTTAAGAGTACCACTAGTAAGAAACAACGGTTAGTTCATAACATAAAATGCACGTTTCTTGTCACAGGTACTTTGTGAAGGTGTGCTGGGGATGGACGTTGTTGCTGCTGACTCCTTTTCTCCTACTGTCCAACTCATCCTTCAGCAGGAGCTTGTCCTTTCTCATTAAGAGGTGTCTTGCCCTGGTAGTGGCAACCGTCGTGTGGTATGTCTGCACTGAGACTTTCTTCTACATAGAAGATTTAACCGGTTCGTGTATTGAAACTGACACGGTTGACGTTATCCGTAAGGAATTCACGTGGAAAGCAAGCTGCAGGGCAGCTGGTTTTGATTGGCATGGCTATGACATTTCAGGACACTCCTTCATCCTGGCCTACTCTGTGCTTTTCATACTGGAGGAAACTGCACTTATGACCAACTTGAAGACAGCTAGTCTGTCCACATGGCAAAGAGTTGCACTCAACGTGCTGTATGTGGCTCTGAACCTATTGGTAATGCTCTGGATATGGATGTTTATGTGTACCTCAGTGTATTTTCATGATTTCTCTCACAAGTTTTTAGGGACCTCTTGTGCACTACTGGCTTGGTATATGACATATAGAGTATGGTATCTAAAACCTTTGTCCCCCGGACTGCCCCCTCAACGCCAACCTAAAGAGCAAAAACAGCGTGCCTAAGTTGCTAATGTATTTTTGTTCACAACATTGCTGCCAATGCTAAAGCCACCTTATAACAAATAGGCACTGAAAGCAAACATCACACTCAAGTCATGGAATGCTTTTTATCATGGTCCGAGTTGACCGCTATGTCATTGAAAGTAAGTTTTTTTTCTCCTTGCAGAGGGGTTATTTTGTCCTGTAGCATTGGTTTGCAGTCTGTGCATGGGGTTGGCAGATGCTGTTCCAAAAATGACTTGTGGTAATATGAGCTGAAACAAAGCTTATGTTTATCATCAGCCTTTTTTCCTTTGGCCAATCTGCATCAAATGCAGCATCATTCATCATCATTCTTGTTTCTTCACATATAGGGTTTACCTATGGGGGCTAAAATATTATGTATTTTAAATGTGTAAAATATTTGAATGGGAACACAGTTTTAACATTATGGCACTAATGTTTGACCAATTGTATTTAAATAAGTAAGCTACAGAGTACAGTATCTTGGATTGTTGAATCTGTAGATTTGTGTTTGTGCTTGTTTTCCAATCATTTTTGAACCCTATAATTAACCTCAGTTCTTGAAAATGATCTGTGAGGTTATTTTTGAACACTACTTGCCATGTTTCACAGGACCATATTCTTGTTAAGGATTACCTTTGTAAAGGCTATTTAAATGTTTACATCATCACTATTATAATGATAATACTGGGCTATGATTAAATGCATTCAAGTATGCATGTTTGCCATGCTAAATACTAGCCTATTAAAATTGTTTTGTTTTATCATAAAATATGGTTGTAATTGATGATGGTCTTACTAGAATAGGCAGGCTAATTCGCCAATCTATTTCATAAGAATATGCCTTTGGCAAAAGGAAAAGTCGACATACTTATATTCCATTTTCATAATTTAATTTAGTAATTGATGGCAACTGAATAATTAAGGCTTATGAACAAACATCATAAAAAGCACCATAAATAAATGCATATTTAGAAATATAAAAAAATATTGTGAATTATAATGATCATAAATAACAACTAGGATTTCCCAACTTGAATATCTGTGAGTTATGAATTAGAGATAAATGAAATTGTAGGGTAAAGAGCAGTGGAGACTTTTGTAACAATGATGCTTCGCAGTAAAATATTCAAGCTTTCACAATGATAGCCTTGTTGTGAAGTCCGATTTTACCAGTAGTTTCTTACATTTGCATTCTGTCATCCCACAGTTCAGTTGATTTATCTAATATGTAAACATTTAAATTCCACCCAAAGAAATATCCAGAATGACATTACCTTCATCCTTTTAAAAGTCTAAATCATGGACGCACTACTAAATTATACATAATTGTTTACATTTTCAATTTTGGTTTTATTCTCATGTAGTGTTGAGCCTGCATACTATAGAGACTAAAATGACTGCAAGCGATTGCAAGCATTTACATTAAATTGCAATGGTAATTCCTGTTAGACAAGCTGCATATTGAGTTTGGTGCATATTCTTTACTTTTAGCGGGACATTGCAATAAGACAAATACTCAGAGCATTAACCACTATCTGTTAATTGTACAAGCAACAGTGCAACAATGCAACATGCTGCTTTTTTCTTTAGAATGTGACAGAAAATATGTAGTTTGCCTCAAATAGACATTACATGACCGTAATCCTACCTGAACATTACTATTTCAAGTAGTGTTACTTTAAATCACTTAGCTTGTCGCCCAAGACTGTCAGCTGATTGGTCGCTCTTTGATCAGTTTAAAATGTTGTAAATACAAATTTAAGACATAATATACTCTAGATGTGTTATAAGAAGTTTAGTCTATTTTCAGTGTTCGACTAGGCCACCAGTAAAACCAACATTACTCTTATTGCTTTACATTATTAATTAGAACAGTACAAGGCTATTAAAGATGAAAAACAAAACAGTAAGGAATATGCTATAAGCATACAAAATGGTGAAATTGGATGAGAAGCAAAAAAGTAAAGTAGGCCTATATGTCAGCAAACAGACATATTGACTCAAATGCCATCTTAATCTGAGGAGAATGCATAACCCTTTTCACTTTTCCCCCCAATAGTTTATTTAACCTTTAAAATAATGCAATATCGAGTGTGGTAAAACACATATCTGGTCTTTACAAATATCTGTCGTCTTCTGTAAAAACAATGCTAAATCTGTCAGGAGGTTATTACTGAGGGGTGAATAACTGCCTCTTGAACACCTCACATACGATAGGTGCCGCAAATGTAACATTTACATATCTACAACTTGTGATTGAACACCCAATTCTATCATAAATTCTTCCTCAAAATCTTTCATACAATAACAGATAATCCACACAATACAGTCTGGGAAATACCACATCAATTACTTATATCTTACAATGCTAGTGTGCCATAGGAGTAGATTTATAATATAACTGCTACCATTTTATCAATGTACGCTTTTATAAACCTGAACTGCTAGCCACCTCAATCATATCAAATTTCCTGTTCACATTGAAACCACGATATAATGTTTTGTAGCTTTGTTACATGTTTCATGGTGGTCTAAATTAAGTGACTGAGTGCATGTGTGCGTGTTTGTATGGGGGTTGTACAATCTGGCAGTTTCTTCTCAATCTCCTAAAGTTGTACTTGGTAAATCCCAGGCCAATAAAGGGTAAGGACATACAGGTGAACAGCAATAGATAACAAATGTCTAAGTCAGTTCTGTGAGTCAATGGTGTAGTGATGTGCTTGTTGGTGTGTGTATAGTGATATAGCCACAGAACACTTTGTACTGGTATGCACTGTGAAGACCGAAGATAATATAACTGAACATAATGTATGCCTCCAACCAAATCTTAGAAGGTCTTAGAAATGAGACCCTTAAGTTGCCAGAAATAAGAATAGATGTCAGCATTGATTACCAGAAAATGTGCTGTAGAGAATTCCTTGTCATGGAATGTTTATAATAATCTTTGTTCACCCAAGTAAGTAATTGTATTCTCTCTATATATAGATTCATATGTTTCCTGCAGTCTTAAAACACTACAGAAAAAGTTTAAACATCACGCAAATACAGACATGGAACACAACTAGAGGGCCTTCACTACATGTATTTCTTTTTTAAAAACCAATAGGCAAAATAGCCCATTCCTCCAAGGGACCCCATGAGAAATGAGGCCCCGAAGAAGGATGGGGGCTTCTTTTTTACCATCCGGAATGCGTTGGGTAGAACTGCTGACAGTAGGGTAGTGTGGATGTCGCCCAGCACTTTGCGAAAAGCGTAGCGTTTTTGCACACGCACAAAAAAGGACTGGAGGTTGGGTCTGCTGCCGTCCTCCCAGTATTTCCTAGAAAGTCCCAAGAACTTGAGCCTGTGCAACAAGGCGCCAAGGCAGATATCTGCTAGTGTAAAATCAGGTCCGCATAGCCACAACTCATACTTTTGATCTGGCAAGAGATAAAGAATGCACACTACTGTTATGATGTCATTTAAAACATAAACAATATGCATTTCTACCATAATGATGAGAAGAAATAGAAATGTTTACCTTGATACTCCAATTTCCTCTTCTCCAGTTCAGCTTCAACTTGATCTAGGACCATTGCTAACTCACCCAGGATTTTCTTCAGGTAGTTCACATTATCATGGTCTAAGATTTTTGCCTGTCAACACCATTAAAACTAGATTAAAATTCCATGAATCGTTGAAAATGTATTAGAATGTTTTTAAGCAAACGTTTGTCATTAGGTTTTTATTGTTTGGTCCAGTAGTAAATTAGCAGCTGATTTGTCATACGGTCATACCCTCTAGTGCAGTACTTTAGCTTTACATATAGATATACTGTACATAGGCCTATACAAATGTTAAAACAATACGAGCTGAGATCAGAGATACAAATGATGTTAAGTAGGTTAAAAACAAGCATGCTGGTACTGTACCCAGATGAGTACACATCTGTCATAACACCCTCAGAACCCACAATGTCTTCCCCAGACAACTATTTTATGGAAGAACAACTGACGACTAGTGTGGGCAGGTGTAGGGGGAAGAGTTTAATTGCAGGAATATAGTGTGTGTCAACAACCACAGCCATCAGATACAAGAGGGGCATTGCTAATACTAATGTAATCCTGGTTTCAACCACAGGCAATTACAGACACAAATATTTGGGGGAAATTTAAAAAATTGCATTGCCCTCCTGTCTCACCATGAGCTTCTTCTGCTTGGACAGGTAGGGTTCTGTTAGCTGGGGCTCCTCATGGTCCAACTTCATCAGCTCTGATGCAGCATTGGCCAGGTGCCCTGCACAAGCACAAATTAACATACTGTGTGTGCATAACTCAGTAGGCTAGTCATGGCATGTGTATGCAGGTGTAACACACCTTAACACACTTAAAGTATGTTTCTCTATGGAGTGAAGTTTAAAGTTAGTGCAATAAACACAACACTAGTGATCTCACTTATCTGCCATTTTACTTTGCAGATAATTATCTTATCAGAACAGTAGCATCACTCTCACACATGCAACTTGAGCTGAACCGCTGATAACTTGGCCCCTGTGAGCATTTCAGCACGATCAAGATGTCAGGTAGATTTTCATTGGCTGTTAGCATTGCCACTCACAGATTTAATACGTAATTCTGTTTCGATGCAGACATTGCTTTATTTATAAATTTCTCTCTGTTTGTTTTAAGCAGTAACTATATCTTATACTTATTTAATGATTTATTTAAGACCTGCAAACAGACAGATTTCTGTGGCCGAGTTTCCCAATGGATTCCTCCGGTATAAAACAAACATCAAATCAATGTTATTTCTTTAAAAATAATACATGTTTGTTTTTGCATAAAAAATATTATATATATATGGTTATATATGGTTTTAATTACTCTCAAAAATCTTTTTGATGTTAACCCCATTAAACAAGCAGCAACTTTGATTTAATATCGGATGCTGGATGAAAGAATTTGGCTAGTCATAGCCTTTCTGCTTTGATTTACAGGGCAAGGTCATTACGTGATGGGAACAGGTTAGCCACTCTAACTAAAGGCTTAATGTCATCTGTTGGCCATTAGAGTGATAACGTGCATTGATGTGATGTGGGTTTGGATATTGGGGAAAAAAGTATACTATATTGTTAATCAGTTCAAGCACATTAAGAATATTTGTTTAATGTGAGTGGAAGCATTGTGAGAAATGTATTTTCGCTTCCAGTTTAAAAATACATGAGAAGATATTACATCTGATATATTTCTCAGGGGAATTAAATAACAAATAAGGCACAATTAACAAAAAATATAGCATATTATATAATATCAAGACTTTTATTCCCATCTAGGCTATTGGAATGGAATGGAATGACAGTATAATCTGTAAAATGCTGTAAATGTATTTTGGGATTATATAGGGGGTATGTAAGAGAAAATAGAAATTATAAATTAGTAATAAGAATATTGAAAATAGTTCTGATTTAAAAATAATATTTGTATTTAATCAGTTCTACAAAATGTATATCTTACATTGTGATTTGTGGGTTACAGAAAGATACAGGAAACGGTTTACTATAGTATGTATAATTTTTCTGTATTGCTAGTAATTATTCAATATTTAACATGTTTTTAAATGTATCAAATAAACATGATTTGAATATATATATTGTATATATATAATGTGATTTATTAATTTAAGGTTATAAACCATGTTTACCAAACAAAACAGCCAACAGGGTTGACTTACTGCGTATTTCGGCTGTAGCATACTTTGGGATCATGGAGTCTGTGGTCAGCTCTGGATGCAGGATACAGCCATGTGTGTATGCATCCATAGGCAAGCCATCCAGTAAGTGACGGTACTGTTGTGCATGGTCGTGGAGAGGCGAGTCTTCTTCAGGAATCAGCTGTGCCACCGTTTCTGAAGGCAACATTTGAATTTGAAGAAATATAGAACAGCTGTATGAGTTTATGAATGTTTATATTGCTTTTTTGAGGTCAAGGCAATGCATAGCCATGTGTTCAATACACTACATTGATATAATATATAAAACATTATTGAATTATTGATACATATTCTCAAAGCAAAAGTGAACATTGGTCAAACCCTCAACCACATTTCTCCCTGATCGTCATACCATAAAATAACCAGAAGGTTTTGTGCAATTATATTTTTGTGATGTTTATTGTACATTTTCAATTAGAAATAGACATTTGTCTTAGATATTTATACATCTGACCAATAAGCAATGTACAAGATCAAATCAACAAATGGTAACATTTACTTTAATGTTAAATGGAGAATAGTGACAGCATGAGCTTGGAAGATCACCATGTTTACTGAAAGCATTTGCTCAGAGTGGCGCAGTGTGCTCAGATGTTTTCAAGGGAAAAACTACTTGTTGGACATAACAAAAGTTCAGTATTGCTTTAAGTGCTGATTATCAAACTTGAAGGTGGCCTGAAATGCTTTAAAGCAACTCACTGTGCTTAACCACTCCATAGATACTGCTTTGATGGAAAAGTGGGGCTGTCCTGGAAAGCAGTTTAAAAGTATAAATACTAAATACTGTAAATGTCTACAACCCTGTTAATAAGTTTCTTTGGTTCTTTTGAGTACTGGTACAGTTTGTTGACCAGTTTGCTATACTGTAGTGTTCAGCATTCGTCTGCTTTTGCCTGGTCTGGCATCTCCCACCAATATCATGTACAGTTGTATCAGCAAATCCAAGGGATCAAATTATATATTACATAAATTATCTTTTGCAGCTCTAAAGATGTATTTTTCAGTTCCACGTGGAATGGGGTGTTGTTGCAGAGTGGAGCTGTAGATAGCACACTTCCAATAATCCCAAGGCCATTGGTCTGACCTTCTGTAGGTAGCAGTGCTGCAGGTGGTCTGCTGCAGCACTGGAGTGTTAGATAACTTTCACTTCAACAGCCAAGGCCCATGCCATACACGGCTCTGCTCTCCAGGAAACAGACATACTCTGTTCTAATACAGTGTCCAGAGCATAATGCACCCAATGTCACACAAGCACAATGTCATAGATAGGTGATGTACTGTTTGATATTCTCTGCCACCCTCTATGTAAAACCTCCCATGCAGTGGAATCCGTAGACAATGGAAGGGTTTTACATAAGCCCCTCACGCAGACCTCTCAACAACAATCAAATTAATCATGTATGGTAAGAAATATATATATTTACATCCACAAATAAACATGTATTAGATATATTTTAATATATATTCATAATCAAAATGAAACTACTTTGAACAAAAATCATCCATTAAAAGTATATAAAACTATTTTTTTTTTTACAGGACCAAAAAACAAATACAAAATCATTGTCAGCTTTCTTATACTGTATTCAGCACAAAGTAGGCCGTATCTTTTGCTATGAAAAAATAGATATATGGTTAGCTGAAGCAAAGAGCATATCTGTTATGGATGGACGAGCGCAAACTAAACTAGGAAGCTCTTTATTAATTCTCAATATCCCTCAGGCCATCCCTGGATCCAGACGCCTTGCACATCATACAGCAGACTCGCTGTCTCAGCTAAGAGTTCTGTATCCCATAGCAACAACAAAGCATAACACACAGACCTCAGTATCAGGGTTAAGTTAGCCTGGATGTAGGTTTATAAACAACGTGTCTATGCTTTGCATTCCAATCGGAAATTGCTGACTGTTCGTGAACATTTAAAATTAATTAGCACTCTGAATACAGAATATACCTCTGCATGTGTTTAATCAGAACAGCTCTATGACTAACTAGAAAATGCACTTCTTTTGTGGTAGAAGATGCAGTATCCCGATTTCTAGTTAGGTTTGTTATATGACAGGGCATTTTGTTATATTAACCTCAATTTCCCCGTAGGAGTCATGAAAGATTCATGTAATCTAATCGCCAAGCAGGATAAATGTTCAAGAAAGTATCTGAGTGACCATTTCTAAGACATATTGACAGCTTGCAGGGTTTCCTATTACAGACTGGGCAAGCATGTCAAAAAGTGAACAGATGCCCTTTGCTGGGTCTCAGCAGTGCTCTGTAGTCTCAGACCATCAACTAGCTACGAAACACAATGACTAGAATTAGAAATAGGTCATTGATCACACACTTTGATACAATTACAAGTATTACGGAGGGTTTAGGCATCTTGCTCAAGGATACACACAGACACACCAGTGTGTCAGGGCATAAACCACCTTAACCACAAGCTTCTCCAGCCCCACAGCGCCCTCTGGTGAGAGTAACTTTTACACTGTACCTCCGATAAAGTTTTTCTCTAGATAGTCAATGATCTGGTTGTAGTCACTGACGATGGTGTCTCCGTGGATGAAAACAGGAACCTCCTCGCCCAGGTTCAACCTCATGAACCAGGGTTCTTTGTGCTCCTGAAGTGGTAGGCTCACATCCCTCTCCTCACATATCAGGCCTTTCTCATTAATGACTAGACGCACCTGCAATTTAACAGTAAATACAGACACTGTGAATCGAATGTGTTTGGAAGATTTGCTTTCCTGGTGTTCAACGTGTTTTTTGGATATAAATAAAATGCATGCCTACAGCTGATTTAGATTAGACAGGAAAACAATACTCTACTGTAAACATACATTACAGTGTCCTCTTGTGAGTTATATTGTGAATAACCTTATAAATATGCATTCATGGCTGTGTACACTGCAACAAGTCATTATAAATGTCAGCAAAGTCCTGCAGCAGATCTGATTGTACTATAAACTCAGGGAGCTTGATCATTTGGTAGTGAAATAGCAACACAATACTGTAACACACACACACACACATTAGACGGCTAAGTAGTGAACGCAAGCAACGTGGCTATATATATATGTAGATGTAGATAAGGACAAAATCACAGGTCGGCATGAATAACGCATGAAGATATGCTACTTGTGGACTGAGCCAAATATGTATGTAATGAACAGTAATTAAATTATTTACAGCACACTAAACCTAAAACATAACCAGAGCAGGACAGTCCATTACTAATGATGTAAAAGATAAGCCAAGGTCCGTGGAGAGCCATTAGTGGGAATATGATTAATAAATGTAAGTGACTGGCTGTTGAGAAAGGGAAGCATTTTGAACTTGGCTACGAATTAATAACAACAGCAAATAAATTAACTTGCACACAGAATCGATGTAGCTCACGCTCATACAAAACATACAAGATTTTGATTTGTGTATTACAGACAGCCCATTCTTCAGGGACATTCTGTGCTTCTTGAGTGACAGAGTTGAAATGCCATGGTCCCATATGTATCTTATTGCAACAGTGTACTGTATAGCTCAAATCTAGTGACGACACCGATACGATACTGAGATCGGAAATCGGTTCGATACTGACTTAAATAGCTGGATCGGTATCAGTGACAATTGAACAGTTGTAACCGATCCATGGGGATAATCCAATCAAATTATTTTACACGCGTAGGTCTACTGTCAAGCATCAGCCATGTCTAGCCTATCCAGGCCACACTATCAGCAGCAGGTTTCAAAACTGCATCTAAGTCCTAAAATAAATATTGGCTGTCATTTACTTTGCAACTTAACTTATTTATATAAATTTAACACTGGAATCTGATCGTTACTCGGTATCGGCCGATACCAAAAGTGCCGGTATCTTTATGGCATCGGGACTGAAGAAACTGGATTTTTCCATCCCTACTCAAATCCTGGAATCGGATCGGTACTCGGTATTGGCCGATACCCTAAGTGCCGGTATCTGTATCGGCATCGGGACTGAAAAACTGGATTGTGCCATCCCTAGTCAAATCACACAGCCTTGAAAACACAGTGTTGTAAACCAGGTTATTCTATATGACTATCATAATCTGTCATATTAATCACAACAGCATTCATGACTGTTTGTATTTAGTCAATGAGAACATGTAAACCCATATCTTAATCAAAAAGTTTTAAAAGAAAAACTGCATCAAAGCTTTCATCAGAAACATGTGCATACACACACACACTGATACCTGCATGTTGTTTACAAAACGTCTTCTAAAAGACGTTTTGCCAGAGATGTTATGTGGATTTTATTTAACTATATCACACTACTAAATATAGTATCAACAAATGTGTTGTAGATGTACAGTGTATTGGATATATACTGTATATATA
>JAODUH010089162.1:0-14566 GCA_027564835.1 Typhlichthys subterraneus | reverse complement strand
CCCCCCCACGTACCTTCTCCAGCTGGGCGTTCTGCCTGGACTTGTAGAGGAACTCCCCCACGGCCACCAACACGGAGAGCACCAGGCCGGCGGCCAGCACGATGAAGATGCCGCCGATGTTCTGCACGCCCAGCGAGCTGGCCTCCTTGCTGTCCTCCTCGGGGCAGCCGTTGCCACGCCACCACTTCTCCTTCATCATGTGCAGCTTGCCCTCCTCCTGCAGCTGCAGGATCGCTATGGTGATCTTGTCCCGGTACGGAGAGCCTGCGGGGACACACGTAGGCGTCATCGTCATGACGACGCGATGAGGAAGGAAGACATGTTGGTTTATTGGATATGGATTGGTTTATGTACACTGAGTATACTGTACAAATATACAGGAACAAATGAAGAGGCCACTGCACATTATATCAAATGTAATAGTATAAATATGAAGATATATTAATAGAAACATTATATAAATACAAATAAAAAAATACATGTATTACATGTAAGTAAAAGTATAAGTAGTAAACATCTGAGAAACTGCTGCAGTGGTCTCCTAATTTTGTTTTCCCTGCGTCTGTACTCTATTTATGATTTATGTAATATATATATACTGTGTATATATATATGTATACAGTATATATATATACATATATATATATACTGTATACATATATATATATACTGTATACATATATATATACTGTGTATATATATATGTATACAGTATATATATATACATATATATATACACAGTATATATATATATGCACACACACACATACTATATATTATTATATACTACCTTGCTTTTTCTAATGTTGTCTTTTAAATGATTTATGCAAAGCATAATGTAGGTGGCGGTGAAAAGATAAATTAATAAATAAATTACTACTGTATACTGTATACTAATTCTATGTGACCTTGAGATTGCATCCAGGAGGAGCGCTATACTGTAGGTGTGACTGCTTGTATTTTGCACAATAGCCTACTGTAGGCTACAGCCTGCTTTATTTATCTTGTATGCTATTACCATAGACACGTTTAATATTCAATACTTCTAGGTGTACCGCAGTAGCCATCGTTCCATCTTTCCAGCTTCCCGAAGCTTCAAAGAGCCACCGATAGCAACCTAATGAAAGTGAATAAACTGCATGCCGCGGAGCTCCATATCCGTGCATACATTTCTCTGCTAATTAAAGCAGGTTGCCATGCTTAATTTGTGCTAATGTTTCCGGCGTGAACAGTTTTGTTGGCTTAATAAACATAGACACTCCCACAGAGCCGCTGCCCGCCCGCGAGATGATGTGCGTGCGAGGCGTCGGAGAGAGAGCGGCGCTCGTGTTCGCCCGCCAGCTCCGGGGGGTCTCCACCTCCCCCACCAACCCACACACACACACAACACACAGGTAAACAGCTCTGGCGCATTCCGGAGAGCGCCAGATCAAACACGCTTACACGCCATGAGGTCTGATTAAAGATGATGGGTGAATCCTTCGTCGCCGGCACTGCCTGCCTCCACGCACGTCTTTTATCCTGCCATCCTCTCAACCTCACAGCCTCCCGCTTCCTAGTTATCAACGCCGTGAAATTATTAATTCATTATAAAAATAGATAGAACAGAGAGGTCGTTGGGAAGTCTCGGTGAGTATCTGAACTGTTACAATTAATAACATATGAGCCTATACAATTACAATCCTGTCAGGGATTGATGGCAGCATTCACCGGACTGCCATGTTTCCTAGGTTTCCCAGTATCACATGAACTCATCCTGGACTCAGTCTATGTCTTGTCATTACACACACCTGGTATCCATTCCCCAATTAGCCACAGTTTGTCTATGTATCCCTCTGTTACACCTTGTCGGTTATTGTCTACTGTTCTGGTGAGTGTTTTTGAGTTATGAATTAAATATAGAATTGTTCTAACCCCAATCTGTGTCTGGTGTCTGCCACTTCCACTTGATGCGTGACAAAGCCGCTCCTTCAGCAGTGGCTTGTGGCAGGTATCCTTGCAATACCTGCAATTGTACACCACTCATTCCGAGTGGCGTACACTTGTTCAG
Source organism: Typhlichthys subterraneus (assembly GCA_027564835.1). NCBI lineage: Eukaryota > Metazoa > Chordata > Actinopteri > Percopsiformes > Amblyopsidae > Typhlichthys > Typhlichthys subterraneus. The sequence goes on along the minus strand of JAODUH010089162.1, from coordinate 12,516 downwards.
TGGCAGGGGCGTGTAGCCTCGTTAGTATCGCGTGTATCAGTCTGGAACACCTCAACTCAAAAGCGTTTGTGATAATGGCGACGCTAACATAGCCTGTCTTGGTTATTGGGGCGGGTTTGATCTATTGCTCTCTCAGATAAATATTGACTGAGATTATAGTCTGAAAAACCTTTTCGCTGTGGTGTTCACACAGACACCCTGGATGGCGGACCAATCAGCGTGACTAAAAGCGTACTCACAGTTAAACCGTTTGCGAGCACGTTTGACCCCAAAGTTCGGTTCGTTTGACTAGTGTGATCGCTCCGTACCGTGCCTGGGCACAACATGTTTAACCGTGCCGTGGCCCACTTGAAAGAGGTGGGCCAGTGCCCGAGGATGGAACTGAAGTAATCGATGTGACGGTAGTGTCATTACAAACAGCATGGCGGCAAAGGGAGCACAGTGTAATATTTATTGGACATTTGGGCAGACGAGAGTATTCAGGTGTACTGATGTACTCCGTAAATCTGGTACATCGGACATCAAGGACATATTCCAGTGGAACGATTATGTGGACAAAATATTTGGCCTGAAACCAAGTAGCAACGTACTTTTTTGGAGTAAGCGTGCCCTGGCCCTGAATGTTAACTGCAATGTGAGTGCAGGCCAGCGGGGGATTAGAGAGGGGGGACAATCGTGCTCGGACACAGTTCAAGGCAACTGGTGTGAGTATTATGGCTCTCTCCCCATTCATTTAAATAGTCTTCCTAATAACTGCCCGGAGGCGTTTCAAAGATGGCTGTCGAGTGGCGAGACTTGCCTATAAGGACTTTGTCCTTCATCTCTGCCCAAGGGCAGCCGCCGCCTCGCTGCCAACATCAGAGACTGACTGCCAGGCTGCGTGGTTCAAAGTAAATCGCCATGGAGACAGCAAACACAGAAACAATGCGGAAACATTCAGTCAAGGCCGTGTCACATAAAATCCCTCTAAGACAGGGATGGATGGATGGATGGAACGGCTATAGTGTAATAAATAACAGATAAACTCGTGGTCAAACCTGCAAAATTAATGAATCATTTATGTTTGTTGCTAATACTCTGTATGATATAATCTTACAGTACAGTACAATTATGTCTTGCTCTGTGTGGTCTAACAAGAATTAAAAGTATAGTCAGCTATTGCAAGATAATTGTGAGATTATTATGTAAGAACGCTTTTTGTCAAATTCACCACATATCTCATTATCGTTCTCTGTGTGCTGAAAAAAAAATCTGTAATTCTACACAGCCCTGGCTCCGTAAATAGGAACACAAATAAAGTGGTGAACATCGTTCACAACAACAAAACCATAGCATTACGCTTTGCTTTACAGTGCTTTTCAATGTTGGAGGGATATTGTTTCGAGTTGAGCTCAAAGTTATCAAGCGTTCTCAAGAATAACTAAGGGCAGGGTGGCGGGGCGTTTGCCATGCACAGGTAAGATTGTAGCGTGTTACAGCCCTTTATGGAAACACACACACACACACACACACAGGACACATAGCTGTAATCTGACCTGATCCAAGCAGAGGAACAGCATTGTGTAAACATAAACAAGCCTTGGAATGCTTGCTTTTGCCGTGCCTGGCTCTGAACACGGGTATTTATAACTCAGCCAGTGCAACTCTGTATCCGTGGGGACACAAGTTACGCACGCACGCACACACACACAGTTGCCCGTGCTCTGTGAGACATCTAGAGATATGTTTTGCATGTTCGGGTCTGGGGAATTACACAAAGGTAAAGCAAATAGGTGTGTGTACATGTTTAAAATGATTACTTTCCGGGGGACCTCGACAGACTTTCTTCTGACTTGTTGTTGTTTGAATACAGCTTGCAGCTTTCTCGTCTCCACCTGGCGATCTTCCACAAGATCTTCACACATCCTTCAAGGCTAAAGTGTTTATTCGGAGCCCCTTCCCTGTCTGGTCTCCTCCTGCTCTGCCTTCACCGATCTATCTTCAGGATCACCCAGATCCACGACAGTAAGACGGAGAGGCTGAGATTGCTGCTTTGGAGGTGGGCATGGTGACAGAGACAGCACACTCACGATTCAGCCTCTGTGAAGCCTTGTTTGTTAAGGGACCAGCTAACATTTTTGTGCACTGAATGTAACTGTCGAAGATAATTTTACGTGTGCATATAGCATATGCCTTGCATATAAAGGTAAAGGGTCGATTTAGGTGATTTATAGGAAAGGCCTGTCAGACCCCCAAGATAAAACAACATGAGAGAGACTAGTCAAAAAAGAAGCACTTCAAGTTTCTTTAAGGTGTGTTAACCGTTCATGTGTGGCCTCACATACACACACACAAACGAACACAAACCCGTATGTTTAACATTACGGCCTATACATTCAAAACCCGTGATAACACACAAAGACTAAAATCACCGCAGACGTCCTTATGTTCAACATTACAGCCTACAGATTCAGAGAGATATTCCCTGAATTTTATAAAAAGGTGTATCTGCTGTTTTTGGAAAACTAAACCACATGACTAAGCTATTTACAGGTCTTGTAAATCTGTACAATTAGTAGGCTAGGCTACGGTAGCTGCTTAAAATAAATGTAACATTTAAAATGTATAAACAAAACACTGTGCTATTGTCACAGTGGAAATTACGGATACATAATTGTGAATACTTTTGAGTGACAATGTTAACAGCCAATTGAAATTGCCAGTATCACTTCCCAAAAGCCAGAGAATCCTGTGTCGAGCTTACAGGGGTATACAGTATGTATCAGATGTTCAGCACAGAGTTGCCTATGTGCCATAGTGCTAATGGACGGAAGAGGCTGATACTACCATACAGTAAGTAGTAGGTCCACAAATAGACTTACAAACAAAACACACATTTCAGCTAATGAATGCCTCTGGTGCTTAAAATTAGTTGGAAGAGAAAAGGTTGTGCAAACATGTGCATAAAATAAAGCCTGTAAAGCTAAGTTCAGAGTACTAGCTGCTAGCCGTAAAGCTAAGTTTAGAGTGCTAGCTGCTAGCCATAAAGCTAAGTTCAGAGTGCTAGCTGCTAGCCATAAAGCTAAGTTCAGAGTACTAGCTACTAGCTGTAAAGTTAAGTTCAGAGTGCTAGCTGCTAGCCGTAAAGCTAAGTTCAGAGTGCTAGCTGCTAGCCGTAAAGCTAAGTTCAGAGTGCTAGCTGCTCGCCAAAGTCTGTCCAGCTAAGCGTTATCACAGCATGCAGGCGCTAATGCCGTGCGACAACCACGCTCTGTTAAAGTCAATGAGATACATGCTATATGGCCCGGCTATACGGGAGCAGCGGCTTCATATGGTAAAGGCTACTATAAAGGTAGGATTAGCAATTTAAATGCCTTGTTCGGTCCGCATGTGAATGGGCCACCAGGGAGCAGTGATGCTAAACACTATCTCGCCTTTCAGCCCGGAAAATGTGTGTGCGTGTGTGTGTGTGTGTGTGTGTGTGTGTGTGTGAGACACTTCTAGTGACACATGCATGATTGTTGAGCTTGTGCACACGCAGAAGGTGCAAGCCAGCGACACGGTTTTACATACTGCAGCACAGCAAATGGGAATAATAGTTGTGTGACTCATTTGTGTGCAGTCACCCACAATAACCTCCGCAACCCCCCCCCCCCACACACACACACACACACAGGCACACACATGCATACACAGTCACACACATGCACACACAGGCACACACACACATGCACACACAGTCACAGCAAGCATTCATAATGAGCGAAAACACTCGAGAAGCAACACCTGCCATGTTTGTACATTCGGTATGTGCATAAACAGGGCAAATATCCACATCCCGGCCACAGTGGCACTAGACACAAGCATGCTCTCTTACGAATCTACATCATCCCCAGTCATCGTCCAACAGTTTGTCAGCCAGGAGGTATAGACCAGGCAAGTAAGTATTTTTTAGCTCATTAAGTAGTCAAGTTTCACCCGAAAATCTTTAAATCCCTCCCAACACACAGCGAACGAGCATGTCCATTAGAGTCACTGCTACGAAGAAACTCCCTCTCAGGTGCTTAACTGCACTTTTCAGTCCGTCATTTGCCGTTGCTAACAGGGCCCGGTGTGCATAACAGGATTATAACAATCAAATGCTGCACCTCTGCGCACATGGGGGCAGAAAGTGGCCCCTGTCTGTACAGTAGTCATCCCTTAATTGATGCCATACAGACACCTGTATTCCTCTTCATGGCTGGCTCGCCGCGGGGTCTCCACTTCAGCGCCTTCCCTCTCAACAACCAAAGTCTCAACAACCGAAGGCAGTGCTGTTAGAGGGGGTGATTTAGTTTGCCGGCAAATTTCGGGCCGATCATTTCATCGAGGAGTGAATTTGCGGCGGGATTTATACATGGCTGAATGGCACTTGACAACCTGATGCACTGTATTGGATCACAGATTCACAGTTATGTGAATATGCCTGTGATTACATTCATCACATCATCTGGAACAACACAGCAAACAGTAATAGCTACATTCAATTCCATGTCATTGCCAGTGGGGAAGGGGATGGCGGGGGGGGGGGGGGATTGGGTGGAGGGGGAGTTGAGGGCAATGGCAGCACGATTTATCGATTTACAGAAATTATGCTCAGAGGTCGGTTTATTCCAAGTTATGAATACAGCGGAGCATCGCAGCACAGTCCTGCATAGGCTGGCATGCATGCACACGTACCCATCGGGGCGCCCACACCGTACGCCCGGGAGTCGATGAGCCCCCCGATCTGAGTAAGGTTACAGTTGCGCTGCGTGACGAACTCGATGGTGGTGGACTCCATCAGGAAGGCGTAGTCGGATGTGAGCACGCGGTGGATGCCCTCGTCCACGTTCTTCACCATCACCGCGTGTCGCCGGCTGCTCATGAACTCCCACATCTTGTCGTAGGTGGAGATCTTGGTTTTCTGTTCGGGGAGACACAGAGCGACAATTTAGGCTTTTCACACTGCTCTTTGCCCTGGGGAATTTTCGAATGTTCTTAGCCCCGGGCTAAGGGTGCGTTATCCCCGGGGTAAGGGTGCGTTATCCCTGGGCTAAGGTTCCATTAGCCCCGGGCTAAGGGTGTGTTATCCCCGGGCTAAGGGTGTGTTATCCCCGGGCTAAGGGTGCGTTATCCCCGGGCTAAGGTTCCATTAGCCCCGGGCTAAGGGTGCGTTATCCCCGGGCTAAGGTTCCATTAGCCCCGGGCTAAGGGTGTGTTATCCCCGGGCTAAGGTTCCATTAGCCCCGGGCTAAGGGTGTGTTATCCCCGGGCTAAGGGTGCGTTATCCCTGGACTAATGGTGCTTTATCCCCGGGCTAAGGTTCCATTAGCCCCAGGCTAAGGGTGTGTTATCCCCGGGCTAAGGGTACGTTCACATCGGCACGATCCTTGAACATTCCAAAGTGGGCTAGTCCCGACATTAGCCCAGGGCTAGCTCGCCCTGCTCCAGAGCTCCTGAAAATCAACTAAACCCCGAGGGAAAAATGGCACCAGTCTGAAACAAGGCTTAAGTAAACAATATAGCTTTCGCCGTTATGTTTAGCTGGCATTTGTGCAGTGCAGTGTGAATCGAAAGCAGAGAGTATTGATACTAATTAATAGCTGTCAGATTAGTAGAGAGCTAAGTTTGATTAAAACCGCAGTTATATACTCTCTGTTAGCACAGGGCTAACCTAAGCACAGGGATAACAATTTGTGTGTGAAAAGTTCGCCTCGGTTAAGCTCGGTGACAGAATATGCATTGTGAAAAGCCCCAATGACAAAGTCAGCTGAGACAGTGGATTCCCAACAAATGGTCCGGGGAACCCAAACTCACCGGTCACTCATTGGTTTTTTAAACAGGTTGTGAATGCTTGTTAGGATCGTATTTGGGACTGCATTTATTTATACTGTATGTATTGTATGTGTACTGTGTATGAGTGTTGACTACTGTCTGTAAGAAAAATTGCCCTGTGGGGACTATAAAGATTTGTACTACTATACTACACCCAACTCCAACATCAGATGATTTCCAAATATCAAATGAAAATGTTAAAATGCCATATTTCCATCAATCAATAATTATTACTGTAGTTTACAGTATATATATATATATATATATATATATATATATATATATATAGACTGCATTCAAATATCGCTTTTCTAACCTTCAGGCCACTAAAAGTGGCATACAAGATTGCTTCTCATTCACCCACTAACACACACATTCATACACTGATGATATATGGCCGCTATGCTATGGCGCCATCTGACCACCTGGGGCAGTTAGGGTTAAAGAATGTGGTTTCCTAATATATTCCGCGGCTATTACGCATGTAAATGACGCAAACGTCATTTAAATTCCTCAATTACTCAATTGTGTCACTGAACTAAGCTAGGTATCACTCAGGAACTGAGTCACAATGGAAGCAGGTTTTCTGACAAACGTTAAGTATGATTCATCCAAACTTTCACATCAATTCAACAGCTGGAGAAAACTGTAACTATTATTTTATCACTCAGGGAGAAAAAACATTTGTGTCATTCCTACAGTGTTAAGTGCTTGTAGGCGAGGAGACTCCAGGATCAACCAGAGACAATTACTAATTATAAAGCAGGGGCATCTATGTGGAATCAGCCACAGTAGCTGCTGTGTGATTCAATCTCTGCACCTGTCGTCTCTCTGAGAAGCACAAAGGTGCATCCCTCTCTGAGAGAACTGATTTGAAGGCATCTCTGTCACACATATACATATATATATATATATATATATATATATATATATTCTTTTTTTTTTTAAACCATTTGAAACCTAATTAAGTCACATCTTCAAGGTCCTGCCCGCCATTATTGTGCGTAATGACTTTCTGCCGACGGTCGATATTTTAGATCAACTGGGTGATTTGCGAAGTGCCTATCAGAATCTTTCAGAGTCACCCTTGACAAATCAGGCGATTGAGCATGCACGCTCCAGACTGCTGATAAGGATGGCGATGGCGGTGGCCGGGAAGTAACAGGGAGAGCCGGAAAACCACCGGTACACCGGGCCAGGTGGAAAGCTGAGGCTATGGCTTCCCTTATCCCCTCACTCTCACCAGCGCACACACAAAACCATCTTAGGAACAAGGTAGCAAACTTGCTGTATTAAAAAAATAAAACAGTACTGTAAAAAAAAAGTACATTTCTCACATTTTTGTTTACACAAAATAATTATGAATATTGCAGCTAGCAGCGCTGCATATTTGTTTAATAATGTGAATATATTGTGCAAAGGGCTTTGTTGTCAGATATTTTCACATCTTCTGTCTGCGGACGAGGACGACTCACATCCTTTGAGAAGCAGGCAGTTCCCAGCCTCTGCTAGCGAGCCAGGGCTGATTAGAGCAGAGCGCTGCTTAATCCTTTGATCATGTTGAAGTGGACCGAGATTACCTTCTCTCCACGGCTCGCTCTCTGTCTCAACGTCTGTCCAGCACATTGATGCTGCACGTTGAACCTGGAGCACAATAAGGTACGTTTCTGAGAGCAGGTCGGCTCATAGCAGACGGCGGCCGTAGAGATCCGCCGCAAGATATAAGCCAGTAGAGAACAACACAGGTTGTGAGGAAGGACGGTTTTACTACTGCGTGTGTGCGTGCGCGCTCGCGTATTTGTATGTATGTGCAATGCGTGTTTCTCTGTGTGTGCGTGTTTGTGTGTATATGTGTGTGTCTGTGTGTGCGCGCTTGTGTGCGCATACGTGTGTTTGAGTGAATCTTCTAGGAGAGTATTGACTGGGTTCTGTGATTGCACACAGATTGCACAGGTGAAACCCTTTGTTGGAAATGACACCAACATGTCCCGGTGGCAACTTTTTATGCTTGATTTTATTGGGGGTGAACTCCTTGTTGAAGGTCTTGTGTTTAATCCCCAAGATGACCAGCCTACCTTGACATGCACGACTATCTATGTTATGTAACTGCAACTTAATGACAAAGTCGGATTTTATATTTATGCAGAGGAATTTGATGAGAAACTTACCAAAACAACGCTGTTTTCAAGTATTGTATATCTGTTAGATTGCTTAACATGAATGTAACAAATTAAATTAGTCAATAAAGCACGTCATCGTGTCATCAGAATTACAGATACAGACTTCTTGGCTGCGTCCCAGTCCCCATTCCATAGCACTAAATCTCACTCCTAACTCCTAAATCTCCAGATGTTCCCTTCAAAACTAAATTTTAAAGGTTGTCCCTCTAAGTTGGCGAGTGGACTAGACTGGCTAAATTAAATGTAATTAATAAATTCTTATATTTTAAAATGTTTTTTTTTAATTATTTGGCCTTTGCCAAGGCCAAATAATTTTCTTTCTTAATTGGTAACAGGCTTATATATATATATAGGTTGTTTACAAACTATCTGCTAGACCTACTCTGTTATGGTGTCATTTAACTGATAAAATTATAAGTTAACAAGGCCAAACTGTCATCGTTAGCAACAGAATGTGTCTCAGTTACCAGGGAGATACGTTCTGATTTATCATCTTTTATTAGGCTAGAAAGAGTAGGCTAGAGAAATGTACCTACTGTAGCCTATAATACAGGAGACAAACAATATAAGACAGGAGGACAAACAAAAAGGTGGGGAGAGACCGGAATTCATTAAAAAATAAAGCAATTTTATGACCCATAAAATGTAAAGTGCCGCCTACACCTCGCGTAAAAAATCTAAATAGAAGACTATTTTTACGCTTCTCTGCAGGCGTATACGCTCTACTTACGCGCTGCTCTCTCTCACAGCTAGTGTAGCCAGTTCCATTGATTAATATGGAAGCGTAGTGTTGCAGCATGCGCTCCACCTACGCTACACGGTCGACGTAGCCTGGCCATGACGTCCTCTTAGATGACATTAAAATGCATCATAATCATGATCAACTTAGTCCAAACAAAATACCAATGTGTTTATCTTTGACTGGGGAAATGTTGTATGTATGTCTATCCAATGTAACCCATACTTCATGTAGTCCTGTAAGAATTGTGTTAATAGCCTGTAGGAGCCTAGTCTGGTGTATCCAGAGGTCTGGCCACGCTCCATCGGGAAGCGTTTAACCAATGGGAGTTGCTGAAACTGTTTTGCTCGCCTCATCTAGCTCTACCACCATTTGGAAACACGCTTTACATCAATGTAATCTCACTAACCCGCCCTGATTGGTCCGCCAGCAGGGTGGCTGTGAATTAGCCAATGTGAACAGGAGGACTACAATTTCAGCTAAATAAATTGACCGGAGAATAATTGTGCTATGGACGCACGAAGACTTCGCCTCGGACGGTGGATGGGGTAGGGGGGATTAGGGGTTGACGTAGAAATGAGTTGGGATGTCTGGGTATTATGGTACACCGTACTGTTAGTCCATGTCAGAGCTTGACCTTTAGCATGTCCATCTCTGAGAAGCAGAGTGCTCTCTAGCTAGAAAGCTAGAGAGCGCGTGCTAGCTAGAAGGTGGATGTCTATGAGATAGTCCGCGCCGAGGACTATCTCATAGACTCATAGACTCATAGACTAAAGGTATAAGTAATTCTGGAGAAAATTTGATGATATTTGAACTTGGTCAAAAACCTAAACACCTCTCCCTTTAAAGTCCCACAGAAGATCTGCCCCACACATTGGAAAAACATTGTGAAGGCTATGATATTGTATAAATCTTCGTTCTTACCTAAGATTTTGGTGTGAACAGCTTTATTTATGCTACTTGTTCTACTGTTTGCTCTGAATCTGAGATGTTCTGCATTAGAATATTGTTAGAAATGCTTACTGGAATGGAAACATAGTCTCACACACACACACACATGCGCACACACACGCACACACACATGCGCGCGCATGCATGCATACACGCACACACACACACGACTATATTACTATGACAGGATTAAGTATTAGAACGGCCTGGATTTGGTGTATGTAGCTAAATGAGAAACTGCAGTTAGAGAATGATTTACGCTTATGTATCATCCCAGCGTGTATACTGGCATTACACTGGGAAAACACTGGACCGTGTGTATACTGGCATTACACTGGGAAAACACTGGAGCGTGTATATACTGGCATTACACTGGGAATACACTGGAGCGTGTGTATACTGGCATTACACTGGGAATACACTGGAGCGTGTATATACTGGCATTAAACTGGGAATACACTGGAGCGTGTGTATACTGGCATTACACTGGGAATACACTGGGATATCACGTCATCTGAACCATCCTCCTGAGCCGATGTATCAGTGCACTTCACACACTGTACTTTGCTTTTAGAAGCACTATTCTGCAGGCCCAGCTCCCTCCGTAACCGGGGAGACGGATCTGAGCTGTGAATGATGGAGACGTGAGAGACCTCTTTCCCCACCAAATACTGCCAGGAAACGACAACTTCAGAACATACACACACACACACACACACACTGGGAAATAATAGCATGACCAGGGTCTTTAACACGATGTGATATAATAAGGGTCTGTGTGTGCATGTGTGTGCGTGTGTGTGTGTGTGTGTGTGTGTGTGCCTGTGCTTTCTGAATTATTCATTATTATTGTAAAGTGAGTCCTTGGGGAGTGTTGCTGGGCAAGAGAGAGAGCTCAACATCTCACAAAACAATCCCATGACGCCATTTTATTTTCATAATTAAACACCTCTAGATGTGTATTTTAGCAAATCTCACACAAACAGGAACAATTTGTTGTCATTACATCTACTGTATACACATGCACACATGCACACACGCACACACGCACACACACACACACACACACAGGGCAGGCATCGTCCATGTTCATTGCCTAAGAGTCAACTAAAACAAGACACGCTTTCTTTGATCAGCAAAATCACCAAAATGAAAAAAAAACAAAACAAAACATTAAAACAAACATCCATAATTTCAATCCACTGAGAAAACAAATATATGTTATTTACCTTAAATGTTATTTACATTAATGTGTGTACTCTGGTTACATGTGTGAAATAAAACATTCTGCGGTTGCAAATAATTCTCGCCAGACATACGACAAATTTGTATTGACACAGACTCTCTATTTAAATCAAATATAATCTTATGAATATTCCTACGCATTTCACTGGCATGCTTCATTGAACTTAAAATTTCCATTTGGATAGTCCAGGAAGTTAGAATCCATTTTCTTTGAGTGTTTCCCTTAAATGCTAACGTGGGCTGCCTGTTTACAAGCCTCTAGGAAGGTAGATACAGTAGGTGCGATGATTAACGCGCATATGCAAGCTCTCGCACCAACTGTTGTTTTCCCTCATTTGTATTGTCTAATGACGGACCGCAACTATCATACTGGCTCGTTAATGAAATAGTGTGCGAGAGAGAGAGAGAGAGAGAGAGAGAGAGAGAGAGAGAGCATGTGTGTGTATAGTGTGGGCGCGGTGTGGGGGAACAAGTGGATGTAACTTGTCCATGTGCATGCATGACAAATCATGTTTGAGACCCTACACATTACCAAGCACCCCCACGCACACACACACACATTAATCTCACCCATATGTATTCAAACACCTGATGGTTGGAAGACGAGTGTGTGTGTGTGTGTGTGTGTGTGTGGTGTGTGTGGGGGGGGGGCAACCAAACAACCAAACAACCTCCTATCAATAAAAGCAGTTCGGAAGTGGCAGATTTGCCGGCAGTGGTTTGGCGGTGTGCCATCGATCGGCGTGCAGCGCGGCAAGCTAACAAAGGAGCAATCACATATCCTAAACACAGCCGGCTTAATGAATTACCCTCGATATGCAGTTGGGATTCTATATGCGCCCACAGAGCGGATTAGCGCCGATACGCTTAGCGTCGCCCACTACGCAGACTCTGCCTCAGCTAGATTGTCACAGACGATTTCGCTGGCAGACGGGTGAATCTATATTTGACCATATGAGTCAATTTTATAATAATAATAACAAGAAGATGTATTATTGGAATTCTACAGAAGCAACACAAAATGACTAATCTGCTATCAGGGATGGTGTTCTAATTTACCTCCTCTCAGTGGGCATGAGGCTTTCTAACGATACATTTTAGGCCTCTGTGAAACCACTGTACCAGGGACCTTTAATTTTCGAGGAAACTAGCATACATTCACATTCTGTCAGATCTCTCAGTGTTCAGATGCTCACTCCTCACCATCTATCTACATGTCATACCATCTGCATGTCAAAAAACTCAAAAACAAATGAATAAATACATAAAGCATCTGACGAAGAGCGGCGTGGCCGTAACACACCTTGAAGAAGGCCATGGTGGCACCGTCCTCCACCACGCCGTACTCGATCTTGGTCTGCTTGGCCAGGTCGTCGGCGGAGTCGATGGGCGACTCCATCCGCTCCACGGTGAGGAAGGCAGCCAGGTTGGCGGTGTACGAGGAGATGATGATGAGGGTGAAGAACCACCAGATTCCCCCCACGATGCGCGTGGACAGGGCCTTGGGCATGAGCTCAGAGCCTGGGATGGGGGAAGGTGGGGGGGGGGGGGGGGGGGGGGGGGGTT
>JAODUH010089151.1:0-14566 GCA_027564835.1 Typhlichthys subterraneus | reverse complement strand
GTGTGTTGGAGCAGGGAGACATCTAAAACATGCAGGGCTGCGGCTCTCTAGGACCAGGGTTGCCTACCCCTGGCCTAATCCCAGAGAGCCCTATAGCCGTGGTCAGTGCAGCCTCGACTTTAGAACTCCGCCATAAGGAGTCACACCTTCATTCGTTGCTTCTAAAATGTAGACCTAGTAGCCTATTAATAATGTTTGGCAGATAGGCTATTCGATATCTTACGGGACACATACAATTAATATGCAGCATTAAACATTATATGAGATAGGGCCTACACTTTTCAGGTTCACTTTATTTTATTTTTTAAAGGCTAAACACCATGTCGGTGATTTATCTGAAATGTCATTATAATTGACAAATAAATGAATTCCCCAACCTTTTAGGATATTTAAATCTGCTATATACTATAGTAGCCTATATTAAGGCTACCATTAACCGGCCAGCACAAAGTTGTTGCGTGAGTCTAGCAGTTTCTCATAGCTCTTCTTCAATCCGGTCAGAGAAGTGTCTCTTCTTGAACGTATTGCAACTCTCCATGTCGTAAACTCTAGGAGAGAGGCCTCTAAAACCAGCATATTTAAGGGTGTGTTATTTAAATGACAATTTAATTATTTTTTCCACCCCCGCATTTAGAAACATGCGATCATTCTTATGCTTATTTGGCAAGTTAAGAAATATATCATAAATCGATTGATAAATGGATAAATATATTGCTAAATGACGGCCAATGTTTGGGACGGCGCTGCCGAGGGAAATTGTTTTGATTTGAGCTCGAAGTTAGCAAGCATTCTGGAGAACGACTGACTGACTTCGCCTATAGACAGGAGATCCATCTCACCTTAAGAAAATGTTCCCTTCCATCGGTGTCCTCAATAAGGCCTTGCACAAGCTTCATGAAGTTTTCCTCTGGAGCTTCAATGATAGTATCAGATGTCTGCAATTAATCACAGCAAGAATGGTCAGGTGCCATTATCGTAATTAAGGATGGTCAGATGCCATTATCGGAATTACGGAAAAGAGACCTATACTACTAAACATAACACAAAGTAAGGAAATTTGTGTTTGGTAGATTATTTCTTTGTTATAACAATGCTTCTTGGCAAATGGCAATACATAATATACCATTGGAAATCCTGATTATTCCTTTTTTTTTTTTCACACTGCTGTGGGATGGCACCCCATTCTCCCACCAGCATTTGTCAAAAGTCAGCCAATCTGGATGTGTCACTCTGGCACTAACAACACCCCCAAATTGATCCCAATGGTGTTCACAAGTGTCCTTACTTTTTGTACATAGTTTATAATGCAGGCCTAATAACACTAACCTCTAAGTAGGATGAACGTATTCTGTCAAGGTGGCGCTCAACAGTGTTGATATCTTCAGGGTGCTCAGAACATAGCAGTTCAAGAGTTGTCTACAGATAATATGGTTCGGATTAATATTCAATGTGCATTACAATATTTCAGTTTTTCTATTAGTGGCTGTTTATATATTTGACAGTCATTTCACGATTCGTTGTTACAAGAAGAGCCATAGTATGTGTGTGTGTATATATATATATATGTGGGGTACACTGTCATCTGGGGTCCATGTCCTGCCGAGTTTGCATTTGACATCACTTACTCTTGCTCTCAGACCCAATGAAAGCAGCCTCCCTTCTCTTTTGCTCATAAGTTCAGGAACTGCATCTGTTACCATGGACACAAACTCTTCAAGTTTGCCATAGTGCTTTATGTTCCTCTGGCGTACGACTTCCCACATTACTGCAGACATCAGTCGTAGTGGTGGAACCAGAAGTCCCAGGGAGGACAACGGAACGCTGAATTCTATCGGGGAAATTCAGTTTGGCAAGAATTAAAACCAGACCGGTATTTGTGTGCAACCGCAACCTGTATAAAATGTTTGTTGACTCCAATTTCACATTAGGTTGACTGTGTAACATATGCTTAAGGGCAGGGGAGCTCTAGGCATTTCACCAGTAAAATGCAGTGTCCTGTTTAGATTAGATCATTAGACTTCATGAGGATTCTCAAACAATATGCACAATACTGTTATTTTAGATATAGGCCGCAGTGTACCATTTACTAAGCCATATTGGAAGCTATGCTGGTTAATTTGCGTGTACAGTATATGATCTTAAATAACCACCATTATTTTAGATAGATTTAATGGATATAATTTGTGTCTAATATTAATGTAGTGAAGACGACAGTTCCCGTTCCAGGTGTTAGTCCTGGCCTGTGGAGCTTCGATGACAGCTAGCTTTAGGCAGCCTGCTAGCAAGACGCAAATAATCAAATTGGTGTAATGTTTCTTTAATTTTGAGCGAAATACATACCGATGTCGTTCATTTCGTTGTTTATTTACTAGATGCGGTAAGTAGATTATTTACAATAAAAAACAACACATTATAATTGTCTGGACGTTAGCTAACAATAGCTGTGGTTGCAGGCGCCAACTTCTTCCTGAAACGTAGCTAAGTTCTCCCTGCGATAGTGTGAGTGCGATTTCTCGTACAGAACGTCCCGGAGATGGCGACGGTAGTTTGCCCCTCGTCCAAATTGGATTCACCGCCCATCCAGCTAACAGGGTACATCAAAACAACGAAAATAAAGATAATGAAAAATAAATCGTGTCGCTTTTTATTTTAATTTCAGTCAATTATTTATTTTATGAAATGTTATAAACTGTAACTAAGCGGCTTAAAAATATAGAACATTAAAAACCTTTTCAAAAAGCGGAATTAACTACTTCCGGGTAAAACCGCATTTAAAGTAGAAATCCCGTTTTTAAAGTTATTATTTGCTATGATAAACTACGGCAATATTAAGTTGTTGGAGAGTGTGATTTACTTAATTTAAGAATAGGCTATTGCACAACGTTAACCGGCTAGCCATTGTTACGCCTATAGCCCCCCTCTATCGCCATTGTGCGCTCCCCGGTTTACTACGGATTAAATATCTGTGCAAGATCGCCATGCGCTGCAATTGTCTCTGGTTAAGAATATTTGCTGTTGCTGACACTGCTGATATCCATGCCGTACATGAGGCAACATTTTACGCACGGATCCATGCACCGGCATATACTGTTTAACAAGTTCTAATTAATCACTTATGTTAGTTATCCAAATGTCATCCTTTTTATCTCTTTCATAGTATTAACATAGTATTGGCAATATCTTTCTATTATTTCAGCCATCCTTTCTTCATGTGAGTTTAGGGGCCACATGTTCAATCTTCTATTTATCGACTTTGATATCCTATTTCTTAATAGTTTCTGACGTGGTTCTTGGAACCCAATGCATTGACTGTTGACTTTCTTTTATCGCTGAGGACAAACTTCTAAATATCTTTGTCTCCACCTCTGTGATCAAAACGTCAATAGGTCATTGAATTTTCTTTTTTCACACGTTTTGCGACTGCATAAGCCATTGCATTTTGTATAACGGATGAGGACATGGGCGCATTATTATAATTTGCATATCATTTATGTTTAGACGTGGTCAACGGCTCGTGCATGTAAGATAAAATACACGTTTATTGGGATGTATGAAGGGAAGATGGGCAGGACCTGGCGTACGCATGGTTTCATACATCTGAATTTTTTTGTGCGTACGCACTTTTATATTTTTTGTGAGTACGCCATATTTTAGTATGGTGCGCAATTGATGCATGAGGGCCCTGGTCTGTATAAACATAATGTAGTTTACATCCTGGTACTCTGGTAGAAAGACTAGTACACAATACCCACACAACACCCTGAGCAAGTGCTTAGCAGACATGGAGCTGCACTAGCTCAATCCAAAAGTGTAAGAGGTGTGAAAGGGCTACAACACCTCTTATAAATGTGCCGCATTTTGACATAGTCAGGGTCTTTGTCCCAGATTTATGCATGCCGTCTTACTTGGTGTGGCCAGGCAGTACACTGAGCATATTCTAAGCAGCGCACACCAAAGTTATTATGTAGGGAGTCCGAATAACCTCACAATATTACAATGCAGGGTCAAGGAAATACAACCACCACACCTCATCACTATAGATTACCCAGACCTTCTCTCAGGATACGGCGCCCTTGTCCTCATCCGTTAAAATCAAATGTCTGATGATGTATAGGCAGTGTCGCTCTTTATATGCTCAAGCTAATATGTTGCCTAGAAGATTTTCCATGTGTTCTAACCCCCCCACCTAGTGCGCCTCTGTCCCTATAGACTCTTGCTTAGTCTTAACTTTTCCTCAAGCTAACGTGCAATTTTATTCAGATGTAATTTTTCAATTGTACTATACTTTTTAATAAATTATTAAATAAATTATTACATTCTTTCAGTTCTTTGTTCATATACTAAACATATTGAAGACTGCATGATTTATGAGTAGTGTATATTCAGATCACCCCACAGATGTTCAATTGGATTCAGGTCTGGGCTCTGGCTGGGCCATTCCAAAAACGTGAATCTTCTTCTGGTGAAGCCATGCTTTTGTGTATTTGGATGTGTGCTTTGGGTCGTTGTCGTGCATGCATTTTTTCATATGGTGATCACTTTTTATCGTCACTTTTGGGCACGACATTTCCAGTAGCATATTTGCGGCTGTACTCCGAGTTCCTCACGGATAGCTGAGCTTCTCACCCTGGGAGACGCCAGCCACCCTTCTGAGAAAACCCATTTCGGCCGCTTGTACCCGTGATCTTGTTCTTTCGGTCATGACCCACCCTTCATGATCTTTATGATTGGTAGATCGAGAGCTTTTCCTTCTGCCTCAGCCATCTTTTTGTCACAACGGTGCGGTGAAGTTACTGTAATACCGCTCCCGCTGCTCCAATTCTCCGGCCAATCTCCTACTCCATTGTCCCCTCACTCGTGAACAAGACCCTGAGGTACATGGAAGAAAGGAACTCCTTCACTTGGAGTAAGGACTCATTCCCTACCTGGAGTAGGCACTCCATCAGTTTCCTGCTGAGATCCATGGCCTCAGACTTAGAAGTGCTGATCCTCATCCGTACCGCTTCACACTCTAGTGAATGCTGCAGGTCACGGACCCATGATTCCATCAGGACCACATTATCTGTAAAAAGTAACGATGAGATCCCCAGCCCATTGGTCCGCTACCCCTTCTTCCCTATGACTACGGCTTGATATCCTGACCATGAACAAACAGGATTTGTGACAAAGCGCAGCCCTGTTGGAGACCAACCCCCACCTGAAATGAGTCTGACTTATTGCAGAGAATCTGTACACAGCTCTTTGGACATTAAGGACCAAATGGACCACTCACCCAATATTCCCCCACAGCACCTCCCACTCTTTCTCCTGGGAGACACAGTCATATGCCTTCTCCAGCTTCACAACAAAACACACGTAGACCAGATGGGCACTGTGGAGCTGTTTTGACTACCTCAGTGACCTCCACCAGGAAAATTGACGATAAGCCCCCATCAGCCTCCAGCCTCTGTCTCTTATCATAGAAAGCACGTTAGTTGGATTCAGGAGTTGCTCAAAGTGTTCCTTCCGTTGCTCAATTACCTCCTCAGTAGAGGCCAACTGTGTCTCACCTTTGTACACAGCTTGGATGGTTCTCCCTGTTTCCCTCTCTTGAGGTGGCAGACAATTTTCCAGAAACACTTTGATGCCAACCAAAAGTCCTTATCCATGACTTCTCCAAACCTCTCCCACACCTCTTTCACGGCAGATGCTGCAGCCCTCCAGGGCTGTCGGTACCTTGCAACCAGTTCTCTGGGACAACATATCTGCTGCTTCAGTGTGACAATTTCCCTGACCACTGGCGTCCACCATGTTTGAAGGTTACTGCCCCTTGGGGGACTTATAGGACCTGGAGACCACAGCTCTCTGTTGTAGCTTCAGCAAGGAATATTTGACCATTGCCATCTCAGGATCAATGACCCCAACCTCCACAGGGATGCATGAGAAGCTCCGTCGGAGGTGTGAGTTGAAGATCTTACGGGCAGAGGCCTCCTCCAGACATTCCCAGTTCACCCGCACTACCCGTTTGGGCTTACCAGGTCTGTCCAGAGTCTTCCACAGCCCCCTGACCCAACTCACCACCAGTTGGTGATCAGTGGACAGCTGACCCTCTTTTTACCCGAGTGATCAAAACATGGCCTCAGATCAGACGACACAATCACTAAATCGATCAAACTTCGGCCTAGGGTGCTCTAGTACCACGTACATTTATAAGCATTCTTGAACATGGTGTTTGTTATAGATAATCCATGGCTAGCACAGAATTTTAACAACAAACGAACACTTCAGGGCAGGCTCAGATCAGGGTGGCTGTTCCTCCCAATCACTCCTCTCCAGGTATCTCTATCATTGTCCTTCCTTTCATTGTTCCATCCCTCCCTCCCAAGGTATTTAACAAGTAACAAGTAACTCACACAAAACAATGTAAAAAAAAAAAAGTAGTACAGTCTAGTAGGTTTTTTGTATTTAGTATTTTATATAGACAACAATGTTTAGATCTGGTAAATGAATATCTTCTAAAAGCATCATGCAAATCAAATTTTTATGAAATTACTATGGAATTACACAATTTACCTCGTAATTCCTGTGTAATAACAATAGTTTGATATTGAGTGTTGTTGATACAAAGTGTTTTTATTTGTCAAATGTATAGTATATCAAAACGTCATTCTGAACAAAAATTCTTAAGACACGGCAAGCAACAACTATGTAGAAAGCATAAACAAAATAATTGAGTCAAAAATAACAGCACTAGTAACATATTCCGTAAAAGTATACTGTATGCCATCTATGGAACATGCACACAAGACACTAGCAGCAGTTCCAGATGCATTAAGGATGGGACTATAAGCATAAACTATGCCATCCCTGCCAGCATTGTCAACCGTGTTGCACATGAAGGGTAACAGAGTTGACAGGTAACACTTCTTTCATTCATTTTAGGCACTTATTCTAACTGCATACCTTGAACATGTCACCACATGGCCTTGATCAACTCGTGTTTTTATATATTGTCACTACAATTCTGTAAATATAATATATAAATAAGTACATAAGAAAATGTTGACAACACAGTTGACAAGCAATTAATCCACTTTATGTGCAGACAATAATACTGATGAAATATTTAAGAGAGAGATTAGAAACTTACCACACTGTAGTCAAAATTCCCTCCAGATGAAATGAAATCAGGTGATGTCTGACATGTGACTTTGGAGCAAACCATTGCGGATTAATATGCGGATTTCTCAGACACACACAAAGTTAATACTTGTTTGTATATTAATTAATCAATTCGTTTTTAAAACACCTATCTCATGTTTTTGTGATTATGTTTAAGAAATAATTATGAAAATTATATACAAAAACACATTTTGGTAATTATTTGAACAGCAAAACTTGAAATCTAGCAATTTGGACATTACAAAAACAGAAATTTCCAGTACATCATGAACATTTTCTGCTAAATAAAGTATGTAAACTGTTGATTATTTTGTATTAAATGATAGAGAAATGTCCCCTATATGACATTGATCATTGGTTGAAGTGAATTATTTAATCAAATTGATAAATACAACCCATGGACATGAAATGTACCCTAAATTATAGAATGACTCTTAAAACAAAAACTTATGTCTGTATCCATAGATTTTAGACATAGGCCTACTTGCCCGAAATACATTTATAATAACGGTAAGTCTGAGAAAATGTTAAATTATATTGCCTAATAACTGTCAATTCATAATTTTTAACAGGTAGCCTACTGAAAGTGGTGGAGCGCAGCTTCTGTACCGGTGTTGTCCCAAAAAGTGATTTCCTGACAAAAAGTGATTTTGCACGCTCCATTAGTACATTTGTTGGTATGTAGACGTGTAATCATTTCTCAGAACACACACATAGTAAATAGTAGCACATTGCCTATATAAATGGTCATGAATTATTATAAAACTGCAAACATTTATATGGCCACAATTTTTTTACAAGAAGCATAAGTGTCACAAAGACACACCTTTGCTATTATCGTAGACAATAACTCAGATTAATTCGCACGTTTTGATTTACTAATCCAGAAATTTGCATCTGTAGACTATAATGATTCATCTTTAACAGGCTGCCTTCCGCGGGATCGCGCAAAATCACTTTCTGTCAGGAAATCACTTTTTGGCACAACACCGACTCCACCTGGCTTCGGACAAATTTGATCCCTGAATATAATTGTTGAGCAAGTAATTCAAAATACATTTCTTTGGACTTTAATTTGCCTACATGTCAAGATGGCTTACAGTAGTAGTATCCGCATTGGGTTGATCGACTGAAAGGGGTTGACTGCCATTGTGGCTCTTCGTGTGCCTCTTTAGGTGATTGAGACATGTGTACGTCTTGGCACACAACTGACAAGCATAGGGTCTGACTCCTGAGTGGTTCAGCGCGTGCTTCTTCAGCTCGCTGCCACGTGAAAATCCTTTCCCACAATCGGAGCAGATGTAGGGGCGTTCTCCAGTGTGAACGCGCATGTGAAGCTTCACTTTGCTTGCCATGGTGAACCCCTTCCCACATATAGTGCATTTGTACGGCTTCTCCCCAGTGTGGGTGCGTCTGTGGATCTGCAGCTCGCCGGCAGAAACGAAAGTCTTGCCGCAGTCGCCGCACCGATACGGTTTCTCCCCCGTGTGAATTCGAACGTGTATGTTCAAGTTCCCCGACACAGAGAAGCACTTCCCGCAGTAAGTGCACTGGTAAGGCCTCTCTCCCGTGTGACTGCGCATGTGAAGGGTCAGGTCATATTTATTTTTGAACCCTTTGCCACAGCGCAGGCAGAGCTGAGTCCTCTGCTGGTTATGACGCAGTTCGTGGGCCGTCAGGCACGCGACGGAACTGAAGAACTTCCCGCACTGCATGCACTGATTGGACTGCTCGGCCGGATGGTCCTTCTGATGCGCTCTTAGCTCGCTCATACTGGGATACACTTCTCCGCACTGTCGGCACTTGAAAATACGATCCTTGGCGTGCGTTTGCTGGTGCTTTCCCAGCAAGTACATTTTCTTGAAACCTTTTCCACACTGGGTGCAGTCAAACATCTGCACCTGTTGAGCGCACTGGTGTTTAAACCTGTCCTGTATGGATTCAAAGCTGTTCCCGCATTTAATGCAAATATAAGCTGCTTTTGTGCACTGAGTTCGCCTGTGTGTGGATAGGTCTGAGGTCCTCCTGAAGGCTTTTCCACACTGGGAGCACTTGTAGGGGTTTTCTCCTGTGTGCAGCCTCTGGTGCTCTAGTAGTTCGTAACGATAAATGAAGCATTTCCCGCACTGAGCGCATCTGTGTGCGACGCGCTGCCGAGGCACTTTGAGCTTTGAGTTGAGTGGTACAGGCTGCTTTGATGACGTTGAGGGGGTCTCAGAGCCGGCTGAAATGTGGTTACTGTCAACTTCTACCACCAAGACGTCAAAATGAGAAACACTTTCAATTACTTTTGCTGTCGTTATAGTGGCATTACTACTGCTGTCCAGACACTGGGTTGCTTTTTCAGAGAGCCAACTCCCAACCTGAATGTCCATACTCCCCTCCACTTGAAGAGAAAGCCCTTCATTGTCTCTTTGGCAGTCAGGCTTCTCCATGCGATCTACTGCTCCTGCAGCTTCTGTGTTCTCATAGTCAGGACCGGGTTCAGGTTCGTTATCCAGTGTAGAGTTGTGTGATGTGTTTGTGTCTCTCAGCGTGTGAGGGAGAGATAGAGATGTGAAGATTCGAAGCTCTGATGGACATGGAGCTGTTAAGGAAAAAAAAAAAAAAAAAGACTTATGTTACGTAAAAAGAGTTATGCCCACATCTGAATATGAAGCTACAGTACATGTATGCATTTAAGTAGGTATATTTAGTACTGCGTACAATCTAAATGGATACATGAAAAAATATCTCTGCTCTGTGAAAGAGAATGCTTCCCATGGTGACATAGCTCACTCTGTTTTCAGACAATCCACATTATGAACAATGGTTCTTAACGGCCCTTACATACTTGATGTGTAGTTGCGTACCGTTTCAAAAGAATTTCATTAATTTCCTATGGAGCGCAGCGTAGAGCTCGCAACACAGCGTTGCGTATGCAGTAGCGTCAGGTGAAGGGCTACGCACGTGTAAACATGTACGTAAACGTGACCTGGCTGTGCCTAAAATAAAGATGTGGCTCATTTTATGGGCGAAACGTGTACTCCTACTATATTAATAACCACATTTCCCCTGCAGCAGTGTCAGTTTCATTCAGGTTTCATTACGTTAGCTTACTAGGACCGGCCACCGGACCTGCAAGCATCACCATGGATACCAACTGTAATCAGAAGGAGTTGAATGTTCAGGAGATCAGGATGGTCTCACGAGGCTATATCTTGAAGGACTTTTGGTCCATTACTCATTCTTTCCACTAGAGGTCAGATGACTTTCATAATATGCTGTGGGCCTACTGTATTCATGTACTGTATAACAGGACAGTATGACACAACATACGGTATAAACTCCATTAGGAAGCTGACAGGTCTACTTACTGCCTCCTCTGTCTCTCATGGTCAAAGTTCCAGTGCACTTGTTTTTAAGCAGTACTTTGAGGTCATCTCCTCTGGACACACACGAGATGTACTCTTCTAGAACACCAGGGCTATCATTGATCCACATTGCAGCCTAAAAGTAAATAAAAGAAACTACATAACATAATGGAACTGGTCTCTGGACATTTAGTGATATTCTGAAACGCAGCACAACACACTTCACCTGTTTGAAGTCTGGTACTGGCAGAAGTTCCTCTAGTCTGGCGAAGAACTCACAGACTAGAGCTTCCAATGCTGTATCAAAGTCAGGACCATACTCCACAGGAAACACATTCTGTCAGGTAAAAGTATCTTATTCAAACATGATGCAGTGCATGTACTTCCTATCTTTCGGCCATTAATCACTTCCGTCATTTCAAAAGAACAAGCAATACCTTGAAGAAGTGTTCCCTCTCATTTGGATTGTCCAGAAGTGTCTGAACCAGCTTCACAAAGTTGCCCTCAAGAGGTTCACTTCCCGGATGAATCTGCAAATGAACATCTCCCCTCATAAGCTCATCTCATTATACCATAAAATAGGCCATTCCTTGATATTTATATTTCCAACAGTAAAATACACACACCTGTTTTGAGCAGAAGGATTTAAGATTGTCTAGGTGCGTTTTGACACTCTGGAGATCCTCTGGATTGTCTGAAGTTAGCGGCATCAAAATCAGCTATAAGAGAAAGTAATTAATTGCTTTAGCTTTTCAATAGATACTTAAATTAGTTATGGACCGTGCCGTTGCAACTCTGGCAAAGGCTCCGGGACCTCTAGTTACAGCTTCCTTATACCAAGCTTGTTCTAACCTGACATGCCAGATGAATTGCTGTCACAACTCCATCACATTTGTTTGTAAAGAGCTGGTACTATTACTAATTACTAAAACTACTACTAAAATACTAGATTGTTGATTGGATGAAACATATTGTCATTTTCACTGTAGACAAACCTTAACCACGCCCGTATAGCTATCACTGATTGGTATGTTCAGTTGCTACTAGACGCATTTGAAATGATAGGCTTTCCAGACTGATTCTTACAGCGAAATTAAACTGAAGCTTGTGAGATCAGGATAGTCTTGCAAGGCAAAGGTTGGTCCCCATCTACATTAAATAGTGACTGTTTTTGTTGTTGTTATTCTACACATTAAAAATATGTTCAGTTTAAAGGCATGGATGTGTCCTTACTTTAACTGAAGACACAAAGCATCTAGCCAGTGTTGTTCCTGCCTTGCACCCCAAATTAATGTAACACAATATGTTATTTACACCCGTTTATCTTTTCGTTTCTTTTACAAACAGTATTGTGTAATTAGCAAGCAGCTAGTATGCTAAACATACCAAAGGTTGCTATTGATGATCTGATTTGAGTCAGATATCTTTTAGAAAATAGATTCCATACCTTTGCTCTTAATCCCAGAGTGAGGAGTCTCATTTGTCTATTGGTGAAGATACCCGGAATAGCTTCATTTACAATGGTCACAAACTCCTCAACGTTTCCATAATGGCTTGTGTTCTTAAGGCGGATCACCTTCCACATTACAGCTGACATTAAGCGCAGTGGAGGAACCAGAAGCCCCAAATAGGACTGCGGAAAGGGCCACTCTGTCAGACATCATTTTAAGAAAACAACTAATTACACCATTGGACATTCAATCTACAAGTACATCTAAGTATAAATGCTATAGGCTATATAGTCTACTACAAAACAGTGTTCTTTTTCATATTTGTCTTTGTCTTCTACACTATCTGCAAGGATGTACATTTGTATGAGTAGCTATTAGGATAAGGGTCAAGACAAGCGTGCCAGATAACATCAGTGGCACTATTGCTAGCAGTACATATTATTAGTTTGTGCTCTCATTCCTACGTTATCACAGACCAAATGAGTGTGCTTGAGTTAACTGCATTTGAATACAAGCAGTAAACACATTCAACCATCCAATCGGCACAATTTTGGTTTAATAAACAATCCACTCTTCTGACATAAGATTTGTTTATAGTCAGTTGAAGAAATGCTAACACGATCAAACCTAGAAATGCACAATGCTTACCCATTTTGTCCCACAGAGAAAGAAAGATCATAGAATGAGGAATGTGTTAAAGTCGATCTAAATAATACAAATAAATAAACTATTAGGGCAAGTAAGACTTGTATCAAACATCTATAAACACAAGTAGCTAGCACTTCCTTCTTCGTTTTTCATTGGCTGACTAAAGACGACGAATGCGCCTTTGCTGCCCTCCTCAGTTCGAATGTCGTCATTGCTACTGTGGACGTAATCTACTTGCTTTTTGTCCAGGCCAGTCAGTAGGCTACACTTTAGACAATACTGTATTTTTCCTTCAGTGTTCCATGTTTTACAGCGGCCGTATAGGCCGTGATGACTATATTGCAGTCTCAGACAAATCCGTATAAAGAGTATTTCTTTAATGTGTGCTTTAATGTGTTTCCTTAAAGTGTTAAATACCAGACTGTAAGACCTTCTATGACATTTTAGAGTGTGTGCGTGATCCATCAGAGCCTTTCAGGTTCCAGAGATTCACCTTGTTATAAGATATGTCCTTTCATGAAGATCTAAACACATTTAATCAGTAATCTCAAGAAATCAGATCAATAGGCCTACATTTTTAACAAAAGTGAATTCTTTTCTACAGAGATTACAGTAGGCTACGGCATTCGTTGATGCAACATGCAAGAAAGATCTTTAGCCAGAAACAAGATTATGAAAGGAAAATTGTCTAATTATAGTGCCATGCCACCATCTGCTTTAACCCCATGGTTTACGCTTCCATGAAAACCTCAGTGAAGAAGACTGACAGGGATTTTTACAGTGGTTCTTTTAGAAAACTATATAATCTCAAGTAGCCATATTCTCAAAATGTGCATAACTACCATGCTATATTGCAATTTAAACTATTGACAGTTGTTACTGTTCTTTAGTAAAGGTGGGCATGTCATAACCACCAGAAAAAGATAAACAAAATATATATTCTTCCTCATGTAATTACTATACTTGACATACAACTGTTGTAGCCCATCATATACATCATTGCTTGTGTCGATGCATAAAGTCAAACTAAATAAACCGAACACAGACACCAAAATAAACACCCTTTTGTTTAATCTGTAGGCTCACTGAAACCATAATGACACCAGTGGTTTGTTGACCTTTACGGTGACCTTCGCTATGCATTATGTAGGCATATGAGACAGAGTTTATATTTCAGGTATATCCCTTTTTGCATTACATTTGCAATATATTGTTGCTGATGTATGTACATGTGTGTGTTTTTCTGCATATCTATGAGATAGCGTGAGACTGTTTATGTGAGTTCCTAATTAAAGCAAGTGTTTTTTTCTACTCCCAGATTGTCCCTTTCTCCCAGCTGGTCAGAGATGATTTGACCACCCTGACAACCACGGGAGGAAATCTCTTTGGGTATACAGTACTCCCACTTGGCACCCTTGATAATTTTATTCCTATTGAAAATGATGGTTAGAAGGGGCTTTAACACTTCTAATCATAAAAAACAAGTTACAGTATTAGCTTTGTTTATATTTTTAATCCAACAGTTACCTGTTGCATTGAATGTATTGACCATTTGTCATACTGATAGCAATTTATCTTGTGTTTAATATACACACATAAAAGTAAAAGCATGAATGAAGGCATGATACATTCTGTATATTGAAATGTCAACAGGATAATACAGTCACTCATAGAGGACATAGACAGGCTCATATGAACATTTGCCCAGCATTCTGTGTACATATGGTCACAGTGTGAGAGATTTAACGGTGACCTGTTCTGTGAAGAATTCACATCAGCTAACTGCTTTGTCACATGAAAATGTTGCAGCGTTTAAATGAGCACAGCACAATATTGTTGGAACTTGTATTAATGTAATTTGCACTTATGCAATATGCCAGGGCTATTCAATTCCAGTCCTGGAGGGCCGCTGTGCTGCATGTTTTAGTTGTCTCCCTGCTCCAACACACCTGA
>JAODUH010089130.1:0-14571 GCA_027564835.1 Typhlichthys subterraneus | reverse complement strand
TGTTTATATTAAGCCTCTACATCCTTTAATGACATGTTAAGACTAAAATTACTGATTTCCCTTGACTATCCCTTTAAAGACACATGATGCCTATTATGCAGCTCCTTGAACTGGTTTGGTAAACGCAAGCAAGCCGGCCCAAACAGGTGTTGTCTGCTGCGTGCATATTTGTGCATGTCCCCACAAGTACCTGCGCCCACGTTAATTATGTACGATCGATGTAAGTCTCTCCATTAAGTCTTCTGCTCCCCACTCCTCACTGCCTTGATTGCATGACGATGATGAGGTGCTGATTAGCATAGCAAGGATGCCTTATTGCGTTTGGCTAGGGAGCAAATTGTTACAGTAACCTTCACTACCTGCTGTGTGTGTGTGTGTGTGTGTGTTCAAGCCTGGATGGATGTTTGCAGCACTTAGTGTTTGCATGCATTCTGTAATCTGACCTGTGGGGGAGCTGATGATGCAGGTCAGGCACGTGTGATAATCACACTAATTAATCTGTGGGAGAATCCAAGCACGCCAGCGGGGAGGGTTGGTATCCAACTGTATGCCTCCCTGTTATAACTCTCGCACTCCGCCCACACACACTAACACACACACACACACACGCTTGCAACCGTAATCGGACTAAAAAAAAAACACCACACTATTTTATACAGTATCCCATTGCGAGTCAATTTTCTTTTCCATTTGTTGCTTTCTGTATCAAGTCTATGCCTTTGTTCTCAGTGTGTGATCAGCAGCTTGGCAGCAGCGTCGCATGGCAGAGGTTTGAAAGAGGCAGACGTAAGGCGGTTGTCTGATCTTGTTTATGGCTAAAAGTGGATACGTACTACCACTTGTTTGAAGGAGGTTATAGAGGACGACCCGCTTTTAATTAATTGGCCAATCAGTGTACTCGCTTCTGCCACTAATTAGCACACCTCTCAGCAGGGAGGAGGGAGATAATTAGTCAAATCAGATTGCCTATTGTTTGCCTGCATGCTTGTGTGTGTGCTTCTTCTGACATGGTAACTGTAAGAACTGCGCTCGTCAAAAAAAATGGATCCAGGAAATGAATCGGCCACAACTCTTTCACCAGGTGAATGGCCAGATAATCAATGTCACGGGCGCAGGCATACTGCTTGCCCAACCCGTGTTTGATGTGTGCTAACAGACGTTTATACCATAAGTAATAGTTCTGCAGAACACACGTGACTCTAAAGCTGCTTCTTTACACTAGCCGCTTGCTCTGCCCACCGTTTTCCACACAGGTGAACAGCTGCTCAGACAGGAGTATTTCCCTAGTGTGAAGAGATGGATGTGCTTTCCTCATTTAGGATTAGATGTGTCTTCAAAAATATCTATTCTTCCCTTCAGGCTACTATAAGATAACATTCTTACATCGTCATTAGTATTCACTTATCCATTTACCGGTTGTTTGTGAGATTATAGCCTCCATGTTTGATTAGAATATTTTAGCCAGTACATTTGCTGAACACAGTAAGTGTATGCTGTGCCATCTGCACTGCACCAAAAATTTTAGTTTTATTTATTTTTTTCTTCCCCCTAGCTACTGTTTTAGCTACTGTATATCAAACCAGCATGGCGATCGTCTATTGACAAATTTTCTTAGTTTGTGTTTTTTTCCGATTTTCATATATTACACAAAATGCATTAATGTGAATCCTGTATTTTAGGATTTATCATTGATAAATGTGACTACTAATCCTAACGTCGCTGATCTTCTTTTAGCCATAATTGCCTAGTTTGATGATTTACCTGTAATTGTGTTAATAATCCTGCCTTCGTCCTCAGTGAATCACACCCTACTCAGACTCACCATAGTAAACAACGGTCTCTTTCCCCCTCTGTGTGGTCTCTGCTTGTGCAGCTGGCTCTGGAGGACCCGGTCCACAGTGTCTCTCTCCAGCACTTCGTCTACGAGAAGCTGAAGGCCCAGCAGGCACGAATGGGCGACCAGGGCTTCGGTGTGCTGATGGAAACTGTGGACACAGAGATCGTCAGGCAGCTCCAAGTGTTCCTCCGTAGCCTCTGACCTGCAGCAGCCGCCTGTCTCTACCGGCCACAGCTACCTTACACGCACACGGACATGCACACACACACTTGCCTAAAATAGCCTCCCCTCTTCAATAGTTAATATCTAGTGAAAGAAGAACGACCCATGACCATTTTTTTAATTGATGGGCTTCTGACCATAATCAGATGGTTTCCCTACCTAAAATAATTTTCAAATTTTCCGTGGATTTCTTCACCTTTATCCCTTGAAATTAAAATGCCTACGCAAGACCCATCCACTGATCTAGTGCTTCCATTCCACTCTTTTTTTACTCAATAGTTAACGTGTAGATTAGTGAAATATGAGAGAGATGGAGGTTATAGAGATCTTGTAGAGGGACATGGTGTTATACAGTAGCATAACTGATCTGCAGGTGCCAGAGCAGGAGCCTCGGGACTGCTTTCTATGGGTTGTAGCAAATGTATGGATGAATCCAACCCAAAGGAACTAAGGCAGTGTTTACAGAATCTATTCTTTAAAAAAATGAAAAGGAAAATGTAGTTTTGTATGTATGTAAAGTCTGCATGATGAAATTTTACTTTTATACGTTTGTTTTTACTCTGATCATTTTCAACACCATTTATTGCTTTGATGTGCCCAAATTCAAGTTAGTCACTACTGAGAGAAATGTTAGCATTTTTTTAAGTTGTTTTTTTTATTTTGTTTTTTTAACTTTAACTTTTTTGGTGGGGGTGGACAGGGAGGTTCATCAACATTGAAATTTTAAATGGTAAGCACGCTGAACCACATTTCTATATATGAACTGCTGCTAATTCGTGGTGTCGGAGCACTAAGAACCAAGCATCTTTTCCAACTGTTTCAAAGATTCCTCAGCGTGACTGTTCACATCATTGTGTTCGGCCAGGGGGCAGAGTGGCAGCATTCTGTGGCTGAGGATACATCTTGGTTTTACAGATTACATGAAGGTGTACAGTATCACAGTCGGCTACCCATTATGTTTAATTTAAACTGTTAGTATGATTAGCGCTTGATGGTGAATACCTTCTAATGGCCCTACTATAAATAGATTATAAAGACACACAACAATGTACTACCCTCCCGTTTTGTTAGATTCTACTAATAATCATTGTGAGTTTTACATTTTCTTTCTTGATTTACAGCGGAAGATTTGTTTGATTTATCTGAATCAAACTGTCTACTGTAAGTGATTGTGAACTTTCTGTGTAGCCTATTGACTATAGTTTATAAATACTAAATAATTGATCATCAATGTTAAGAAAACCCAGGGACAAGGGAGAACATTAATGTCAGCATGTGGATTCTGGTTTGAGGAAAATAAAGATGTCAATGGTTCACTTGAAATGTGTTAGTCAAATGACATTTGAGCATTTACTGAAATGTAGGATTATAAAATAATAAACTAGGGTTTCACATCCAAATTGACCCAAATTTGAAAATAAAGTAATCTCTACACCTAAACCATTATTATGAATTTGTAAATTATACTATGTGTAATCGGCTAGAGAAATGGGTTTGGCACACTCCAGTCAAGATAACAGAAGCCCTCCCACCAGCTCCTGGCTAGCAGTAGCAGTCTGAAAGGCCTTGTTTTCCGGCATACCTATCCTTAATTAAGAGTTAATAGACATTTCATTTAGTTTGCAGTGAAAGAGTAGAGGATTTCTTTATTGATATTATGCAAATGGATATGCATTAACGAGATTGTTTTGGATTAAACATTTTATTACGTTTCAATGGGATGTAATCCTATTTGCTTTTTTCAAAGCCTTCAATAAAATGCAGTATTCAGACGAAATGTTGCCTTTTGTTCTTTCCATTCTTGGTTTACTACCTTTGAAGGTCTAAATCAATGGAAGTAATCCTTAATGCCTTTCTAATACATTCATCATAATTCAGCGAGGAAATGCTCATTTCACAAGTCTCAATAAATAATTAGTAACACAGTAACCTGTTTTGAAAAGATTTCAAACTGCAAAAGCTTGTGGGAGAACAAGAAGATCCAGTAAACCAGTTCTCGTCATTATTTTTATTCTAGCTAATTGTAGCAGTGAGCACGATTAGTGGATGGAAGTTGCTGTAAATAGGCAGCTGTTATATCAATTAAATGAATGTCTGCTGGGGCTACATGACACTAGCCTTGGGGAATGTTGCAAGCTTAATATTTAAACCTGTGTTATCAACTTGCTTTAATTATATTATAATTATATACCCAAGTATGTATTTAATATTTCAAAAAGTTGCAAGGATACACTATATATGATTCCTAATGAACCAGATTTCCTCAGCAGGTTTGCTTTGAAATTATGGACTCCCCACCTTATTACAGTATTTCTTGATTGCTTAGACACAATTCCTGGAACAAATCACAATTTTCTCAAATCTTCACATGCAATTTTAACAACTGACTTCTCAGACAACACACACAAGCTGTCAGTAACACTACTACTAACAACTACGTAACTGTTACACTATGAAGGGACTAATTAAAAACACTGCTACCAAAAGGTTTGGAATGGAGAACATAATTTGTAGAATTGCAGCACTGACTATCCAGAATTTAAGGACAGTAGCTTACTGTACTAGAGTAGGTATGTCATACATTGGTGTTTGTAAGGGAATACTATACTACCTATAGATAAGTGTTTTAAGACAAACTTGACCAAAATATGCGTTGATAGATTTTCCCCGTCACTCTAAAAATACAGTACATGATCAATATGTCTTTGGATCATGTACTGTTTTGGAGGCTTAGCCCCCATATCCATGAATCTCCAGTGACGTCGCTGAGATGAGTCCATGACTACTACTATACCCAAAATGCCTCTAGGCTCTATTGACAGTATTGTCCCTGCAATTATGATTGGTGTGTTAACAATGTCGAGGCTCAAGGCCACCGCCCACTGGTGGCGCCGTTTGGCAGCGTGTCAAGGAATGAAACGTTACAAAAAGACAAAATGACTGAGGAGCTAAAAAGTTTGCAGGTATTAAACATGTTTATGGCTTGATGCTCAAGAAATAGAACCGTTCTCTAAACCAGTGTTCCCCAACCCTGGTCCTTGGGGAACACTGCCCTGCATGTTTCAACACAGCTGATTCAAATGAATGGCTCGTTACAGGATTCTAACGAGCCATTCATTTGAATCAGCTGTGTTGGAGCAAGGCAGCATCTAAAACATGCAGGGCAGCGTTCCCCGAGGTCCAGGGTTGGGGAACATTGCTTGCTCTACACCAGGGCTATTCAATTCCAGTCCTGGAGGGCCGCTCCCCTGCATGTTTTAGTTGTCTCCCTGCTCCAACACACCTGACTCTAATGAATTTGTATTTTGAAGCCTGATAACTACCCAGTCATTAGAATCAGGTGTGATGGAGCGGCCCTCCAGGACTGGAATTGAATAGCCCTGCTCTACACCATGGCGTCGAGGCGTGTGAGATGCTGCCAGTGGGCTTTGGCCTGAAATGTGTTGGAGAAAGCTGTACTCTTTGAGTTTATGTTGTAATGACTTGAGTCAATTACTGTATATTGACAGCATGTGTTTGCTGAATGAATATGTAGTGCAATGTATTATATATTTCACCAATTTCGTCTAAGGTTTTGCAGAAAAAGTTGAATATTGAAATGTGTAAACAGGTGAATTAATAGTTTTTATGGTCAGAAATGTGTTTTTGGTAATGACTTAAGACTGTTGTTTTTGTGCTACACAGCTACAGGAACCCATTTTGTGTTTAAGCAATCAAGAAATATAGTAACTAGATCATATAACTGCAGCTAATGTGATATGAATGGCTGCTGATAGAAAGAGATTCCACCATACAGTTAAAAGCTTTTCCTCACCAGGGAACCAGAAATCAACTGACAGCACATGTAATATGGTTGGGGGCCAACGTGTAGTGCAGACACAGCAAGAAATTATGGCAATATGATCGAATGATCTTGATACAATGACCATTGTGAAAGAGAAAAATATCAATACTGAGCTTATTTATTAACATAGTTTTCTCCTCCTGCTTATTACTTCTTTAACCTATTTCCTCCATCAGCATATTAATCCACTTTTTATAATTAATTTTTCTCTACTTTTTCTGAAGTATTCCTTCACAGCCACATAATGTTTCAAGTTTATCAGCGGCTTCACTTTGTGTTAATTATCTTGTATAATATAGGAGAGAGGAGGATTAGTGCTTAAGTATAACTGTACTGTGGGAATGTTCCTTGGCAGTGTCCTCCTTGCTAAACGCACACCCTGTATACAGTGCCTTGGCCTTCACACATTTTAATTGTGCAATTTACAATGGACCTATATAGTCAACCCCCAGTGTATTTCATGCTGCCCTCTATCTGCAAAAAAAAAAAAAACATTTTCCATGGTTTAATATTGTGAAATTGGAAATGCAAATTGTTCTCAGGATACTGATTGTCAGAGGTAAAAAAGTAGCTGTAGTCGTTCAGCTATTAACAATCACATGGTGAAATTGCACTGCCCTGTTTAACGCAACTATATCCTTATATGCCAGTGCATATAAGGAGGAGCCAAGTCTAGATATCAGTGATGTATGCCAATAATGTTGTACTGTAGCAGTGTCTCCAGCCAGGTCCCAGCCGAGCCATGCATTTTCCTGTGTGAGCTAGTGTGGTGGGAAAGTGGTCTTAATCATTTGAGGAACATTTGGGTGTGTGCGTGCGTGCGTGCAGTATGTGCACTTACGCGCGAAACAGCAGGCTTGAGAAAGACTGTGCATGACTTTTTCACATTAAATCGCAAACACAATTTGTGTATGAATGCTGGCAGTGTGCATCACGATGTGTGTTCACATTCATTATGTCTGTGTGTTTAAGCTAGCTACAAGTGGCTGTAATAACAGTCAGGTTTGACTGACACTTTATCTTGGAAGTGCAACAGCTGCCGTCTTGTGTGAAGTGGGGCTTGGGGGGCGATTTCCAGGTCTGGAGAAAACATTTCACCTCTTTATTTTTTTATGAATGCCAGACACCTGCAATTAATTATGAATTATTCATGAACATAGTACAACTTGTACATATATTTTGCTGGTACACATTGAATGCCTCACATACTTCACTAAAATCAAGACGGATGCCATTTTCTTACAGAACATCTGCTACGCAGAGGTTGTTGTTCGTCATCGTATTGATGCAAAGAGGTGTGTGTGTGTGTGTGTGTGTGTGTACGTGTACACAACTTGCTGTCTACAATAATGTATTATACAGGGATGTGTAACCATGACAGATTAAGGTGTGAGGTTTTGTACCGCCAATTAGCATTTTTTAAATGCAAATAGAACAGTTCAAACGTAGTGACGCGATCATTTAATCTTCTTGATTCCTCTTCACTCTGTCCTATTAGCATGAGCAGTGTTTTATGAAAATGGATTGCAGTGCTTTAGATAATAGCCATATCTGTAATAATACATGTTATTTGAGTATGCCTTTCAAGACACTAAATGACATCTTACATTACAAATACAAAGACACATAATGTAAAACATTTACATTAAAAACGGTACAGGAGCATACAGTACCTATAAATATAACTTACAAAGAAATAGTGTGGACCGTAAAGTAAAGGAGAGAGAGCAGAGATTTCATATAAAAATGGGTTTGTTGTGCATGGTCAGATATGTAGAGGTCAGTAATATTATCAGTGGAGCATAGTTATACAAGACAATCAGATGTTGGGAGCCAGGGAGTTCAAAAGCAAGGCATTCGAAGTTCTTAATATTTCCCCTTCTCCAGCACTGTAATAGAGAATTGTAGAGCTTCAAGTCTGTTCTTTGCCCCCGAGCCATTGTATTTCATTATTTATACCTGGACATGGGGACTAAACCTATTGTCTAGTTGTTGCACTACAAGATAACATAATAGATAGATAATGGATATTAATCTCTTCGTAGCTCGCTCTCTGTCTGTGTGTGTGTGTCTGTGTGTGTAGCACTTTGTTATACAGGTCTTGCGGGATGGACATATCTGCAGCATCTTGCCTTGTACATAGGTTGTACGCCATATTTTCAGGTGCTGAGTGTACTGTATGTTGTGTTTGCTTTTATTAGAAAGAGAAGTAAAGCCAAGCTCATTTATACTCTTCTCTGCAGGCTTTCTTCATCAGATTTTCCCCAGAAATCAAAGTGTATCCCAGAACACTAGCTGTATTGCTCAGGAAAACAAATGTCAAATACTGTTGTTTTATCTCTGTTGATCTCTGTTTTACCTGTGTCACCAAAGTCTATATAGCGTGTCTGGTGTCACTCATGTAATGCAAATGTTTAGACAAAAACATGGGATGAAAATGGCGTAGCACCTAAAGGCCGCCGCCCACTGGCGTCGTCGTTCGGCGACGCGTCAAGGAATGCAACGTTCGGAAGGTAAAGTCGAATTGACGGAGGAGCTCAGAGACCTGCAGATATTCAATGCATGTTTATAGCTTGACGCCCAAGAAATAGAAGGCGTTCTAAACCTTCGCCGCGCGTCAGACGCCTCCAGTAAAAGGAACTAGTTCTAAAACGTTGGCATCTCTTGCCTTCAGTGGACGTTGGCCTTAATTCAGCGATGCTGCCTTTTTAGGTGGCCTGTAGTGCAGACAAGGATCTAAAGTCCAACTGACCGATCCCAAGCCCCGCCTCTTTCACCTGTCCAACCTAGTTACTGTAACTAGGTTTGACAAAACAGCATAGAATAAATAAAAAATAAAAATGCTTAACTGTTATTTAAGGACATGCGAAAAGGGGCGGGGCTTGGGATCAGTCAATTGAAATACCTGCCTGCATCATAAAAGCAGATGTAACATCCCAGAATAAATATCTTTTTTTTTTTTTTGCTGTGCCTCAAAGACATACAATAGGTTTTCTAGTAGATTAGTTACATCTTTAATTATCTTTTTTTAATTACAAGTTTTAGTTATACCGGGTCTTCCAAAAGATTAGGAATGTGTATCTCCACTATGCCATTCTTTCTTAACAAAGGGTTTTAGCTTTTGGGGCTCTATATTGACATTCGTATCCCAGTGATGATATTAAAATGATAAATGTATTGATCAGCTCTAAAGGAATATGATCCTCAACCTTTAGGGTCAATGTTTCTCCATCTGACTGACGCTGCCTTCAAACTATGCATAGTTCAGCAAAGAAACCAATTATGTGTCCCTTTGTAATGCATTATTTAAATCCTAAATCTTCTTTTTGCTTAGTCTCTTTGTTTAACTCCCAGCTGTCTGCTATGAATGCTTTAATCAAATTTTTTTTGGTCTAAAGTCAGCACCTGATGTAATGCTTTTTAAAATTTTGAGTTGAAGTGAGATAGATGAGGGTTTGGACATAATGACAAGGTGGGCACCTTTCACTATAACACATCAACTGACCTTAAAAGCAAAATACAGGTATGTCAGTCCAACAAAGACTAGAACATTTAAGAAATTAGTACCATTATGTTGCATGCTAAAAATATTCATAAGAATTAATACAATAAACATATGTTATTACTGTGAAAATATGACTAGTTTCACATGTTTGTGGTGTTATGTAAACCAATCAACACAAATTTACAGCTTTCCTTCATTTTGAAAGACACAATTGTAACTACAAGTCAGCTGTATTATTATGCAGATGAGCTCCATACCACCACATAGCTTGGCATGCAGTGAATATAATTGTGTTCTTGACGTCACACACATCAAGGGTGACGCACAAAGAGAAATAATCCACAGGTAAATCTCTAATCCCTTAAAACATTTTGAAAGAAAGCAATGCTATGTGGCAGCCATAAAGGAAACCCGATAAAGCCTGTATAAAAGCAACAGCCTTTATCAGGGTACAATAACACTAAAATGTCCTTTAATCGGCTACTTAAAGGCAGCTACTGCAAGGTGAATAAAGATAGTGTTATTTACTATCTTTATCTTTACCTTACCTCTTTATCTCGTGTCATTCATGGTTAATCTGAAGAGCATGCTTTGATTGCATCTGTACATGGGCAATGTACTGTATGTGCAAATCAGTACATCATGTGTTCCTACATGTGTTGTGAAATGTTGTGTTTGGCTGAATATTTTTAGGAGTTAGCTTGTATAATGCTCCTCCTAAAAAGCAATTCAGCAAAGGAAGGTTACACAACACGTATAGCCCCTATGAGGGAGCATAAAACCACTTCAGAGCCATGTGTAGGCAGTGTTCCCACCATGTGAGTATGTGTGATGGCTCCTTCTAGACTGGAAGCTCACTGCTCGCTGCTCTGTTGGTCTGGCACACACAACACAGTGGAACACAAGATGGCACAGGAGGAGCTCGGTTGAGGAGCAAACATCACATCCATTTTCTAAACTTTTTTTCACCCACACTGAGCACCCTGGATGAAAGGCATATAGCACAGAGCCTATTTACAGTACTTACACACCTACAGTAGTGTAGAAACTAGATTTTCCTACACACACACGATATAGTTTTTGAATGAGGAATGATACAATTTTATTTCTGATCGTGGCATACAATCACATACAGTATGGTCTTGTAATATAATTGATGTAGATATTATTTCTGTACACACTTTGGCAGAGAGGGTCTTTCGTACATTTTGTCGTTTACAAGTATGAAGGCAATAATTATTGTCATTGTGTGTTTATGTCTCTCTCCGCTTCTCTGCTGGTGGCTGATTAATGTTAAATGGCAAAGCTATCATTGCTATAACTGCCAAAGAATGCCATATCAGGAATATATTACTGTTATGCATGCAGTTATCCACAAAGGCTCCTCTGCAAAGTCACAGGGCAAATCAACCTATTTACAATATAGCAGGCTACATCATACAAACCTTAAAAGAAATGAGAGTGCAGTGGTGAAACTTTAAATTGGTAGGTTTTTTTTAAACCCATAAATACAATAGCGCACCTCCTACTGTTCTATACATGGACCAAAAACACAGCTTTCACTGTAAATCCAAGTAAGAATTCCTGACATTTAAGAAGTCTATGTATAATTAATTTCTCAGAAAAAAGGTATAATTTATATACATTTATGTAATTATTTCCAACTCACCACAACTCAAAGAAATGTTAAGTCCATCATTGTTTCCCATGAATTGTGCGAGTTTTACATGGCAGACATTTAATTAAAATGACATTGTACAATATACTAAGGAAGGTCTAGCCTGGTTCTTTTGCTCCTGCTTCTGCAAGCTCCATAACTATTTGTAGAATAAAGTGTTTCAGCACTTTAATAATATGAATGTCCATTTGGTACCTCAGTGGGGAAGACTGTCCAAACTGCCATAAGACAAAGGACTTGATTGTTTGTGCATTCTGTTTGTTAAACAACATGAGCATATCATTCATAACCATTCACTTCAATCAGAAAAACAGATTGGGATTTATATCATATGGGAGCTGATTAACAGAATTAGGATGATTTCATGAACATTTGCATTTGTATGTACTGTATGTATGTATATATACATATATTTATGTGTGTGTGTGGAAGCAATTGGGAACAACAAAAACTCATGAATGGTAGGCCACAATAGCTACAGACCTCCACACATCGTGTGGCTTTTGGATTAGCACAAAAACAGTGCAGAGAGAGCTTAATGGACTGGGTTTCCATGGCAGAGCAGCTGCATCCAATGTATATATTGATAGTTCTACCAGTTCAGCATTTGGTGATCAATTACAAATGGCCACTTCATAGACCATGCCAGTCCATTTGATATTCTAGCAAATTACTTTAATGCAACTCTTGGTAATATTTTAGACGGTTGCTCCGTTGAAATTAGCAATGCAAATTAGGAGGCCAACCCCAGGGTTTACAGCTGAGTCACGTGCATTTAAGCAATCTGTAGAAGGAGACTAGATCGAAAATTGCTTTTAACTAAACTCAGTGTATTTTGTCAGTCGTGGAATTATAGTTTGTTAAATTACAAACAAGCCCTCTCAGCAGCAAAATATATTAATACATTTGTAAAAATATTCCAAGATTCCTGTTTGACACTGTTGCAGAATTAACACACAAATGGTCATCTCCTGATATCCTCGCCCTCACAGCTAATGACTTCATGAAATTAGAGAAGAAATGATTGTTTCAACTCAATTCCAATCAAGCCTTCATCCTAGTCAAATAAATTAAGGTGTTAAGGTTATTGACATAGATATGCTTGTGCATTTAGGTACTGTATCCCTTTACACTGTATATCAGATTTAGTAACTACAGCTAAAAACTACCAATTGTTCACTTGATCCACTTCCCGGAAAAATCATTATAGTTATTTCAAATTCTAGGGCCCTATAATATAATTAATACATCACTCTCTTTCGGTATAGTACCTATAGCTTATGAAACAACTGTGATTAAACCCTTACTAGCCTTGATCTTGAAATTCTTAATAATTACAGGCCGGTCTCAAATCTCCCCTTGTGTGGCAAAGCACATTTTTGACCGTATGTTTATGAACAAATTATTTGAATTATTGACACTACATGTACGTGACAATAAAATCACCTTTACCTTACATCCTCAGACATGGGACAAATATCCTGTGGCTTCTGTCAATACACCATTTGATGGAGCACTCATAATCAACTGACCTAACTAAATCTGTGCAATGTTAGTTTTTATTTACAGCACAGTGTGACAGTACATTTTGTTCAATGTTTAATTGCTCATTCTTGTTGCCTTATCGACACCTATTGCATCCTAACCATCCTGGAGGGGTGGATTCCTCCCTGTGGGCCCTTCCCAAGGCTTCTTCTCTTTTTTTTCTATGGTGCTAATTGAAGTTGTTCCTTGCCCGGGGGGAGGAACAGGTTAAGGGGGTGTTGGTTTCCATGTGAAATATGGGTTGTACAGCCCTATGAGACTGTAATGTGATTAAGGGCTATATAAATGAAAATGACTTGATATATGGAACTTACAAATATTTGTATAAAATGATTATTAGACTAATGCCCTACATTTACATCTACAAATTAAAATTACACAGAAGGATAAGAAAACTTTTTTGAACTGTTAAACTTAAATCTTACAGAATTTAATTTAAAGTTATAAAACACTGATGTTAAATGCAGTAAAGCGGCACAAACTATTACAATAGCTTTCTGAATATTGAAATTAAGTGCTTTAAATTGATATCATAAATGTATGCGCTATATTTGCATGATAGATAAATTCAGTATAATGTAAAAATCGGATAGGATGCCTTCGATTATTTATTGTGTGCCTACGTGTGTGTGTGAGCGAGCCGGCACAGGCGTGCATTGAATGCAAATGTCTTCATTCATCTGGTCTTCCCACAGCCCCTCTGTCTCCCTTTTCTCCTTCCCTTTTTGTTCTGCACTTTTTTTCCCCTCTCCCCATGCAATAATAATTTAGCTGATTGAAGCCTTTTGAGTGCCTCGATGTGAATTCTGGGCACGGCTCGTGGCCACCCACTCACTACCAGTGGCTGTAGCTGCTGTACGGGTGGATTAGCAGGGCTGCTTGTCTAGAGGCGACGGGGCTGAGGTGCGGAATGATTTGCCAGATGACATTTGATCTTTTAACCTACTTAATCTATGTCTGCAAATCTATTGGATTGCATTGTCTGTTGAAAAAAAAAGAAAATGTCGTCCTGGCATCTGTACTGTTCTTTTGAAACCTCTTCTCCCACCAAGGAAATGAGAGTGAAAAATTTGGGAGCGTTTTCATTTCTTTCTCTTTTTTTGTCTTTTGTCTTTTTTTCTATTTTGTTACGGTGTTGGAGGAGAGCACTGAAAGTTTGCGGTCGGGTATTAATTGCCAGAAGGAGATGGAGTGTAGATGAGAGGAGAAGCAATCTCAGAGATGAATACATTAAATGTAGAGTCACTTGGAGGAAAGCTGCTAGAGGCTCTGCAGTACAGGACATGACAATGAACGCTATGGCGGTCATAGGTTGTTCAGTGTATTTGATCACTTTATGAGTGGAAACAAATGTCTGTTCAAGGGAGGTGGAGAGACGTCACATCTTCAGTCCTGTTTCATATGCAGATGTAAATTGTGTATGCAGTTTTATTCCTACATTTACACACACAATGCTGTTATGCTAATATGGTTTTGCAGTCGCCTGAACTCTACAAAGCACTAATTCTGTGGAGTATATGGATCTTGTATGTGTTGATATAGTACTACTGTAAGCAGAATGCGTGTAAGTACATTATAGAGAAGTCCTCGTGAGTGAGGAAATTGTTGAAGTACCTTTGGTTAGGAAAATAATATATTTGTACAGCCTGCTGCATTTGTAAGATTTGTGCCTATACCCTTGTTAAGGTAAATAAATGATAGGGAATAGCAACCTAAAGTCATTAGGATGTATACAGTATTACAGTGTAGTATGTTTCATGTGTGTACACGTACATCCACTCATCTATATCATCCCCCTCCTGACAATGGAGTGTTATGAGAGAATGTATGCATACATATGTACACATAAACATACTGTACGTATACACTCACCTAAAGGATTATTAGGAACACCATACTAATACTGTGTTTGACCCCCTTTCGCCTTCAGAACTGCCTTA